>VZTN01021911.1:77868-88780 GCA_013400515.1 Erpornis zantholeuca
ACATTTTTCAGGACCAACAGGGTTACAATCAAGGTGACTGACACTTAAGGCAACCACAGGGGCGTCGAGGTTTAGGAGAATTCCCAAGGGGAGTGTCTGGGACTCTGGGGATTGACAAGCCCGAGAGAAAAGGGTTTGGGTGACTGACAGGGATCTCTCTGGAACACAGGAGGGGTTTCTTCCTTATCTGGTGGAGGGGGGAGGGGGGAGGGAAGGAGTTTGGGGAGAACACTTTACTGTGGGAGCAGCCGAGGGGGGTGGGTAACAGAACATACCAACTTTTAAACAGTAACTTCAATTTAACATTCCATACAAATAAGAAACCAAATGCAGCTAAACATTAACAGTTCAGAGCACATCACCACATTTTCATATGTTCTGCTTTAATTAATTATTAAATTTTGGTTCAAACCAAAGAGAGGTTCAAACCTCAAGAGAGGTTTGGAATGGAAATATGATAAAAAATTCAAGGATGTTTAACCCAAACATCTCTTTAAAGAAGAATTGTTTTAGATATCAGTAAGTAAATTTTGCTAAAATCTTATGCAACTTCTTGAAACAAAAAATGTATGATTTCCAGCAAAAATTTTTTTTGCCCTGCATTTGTTCCCAGTCAAGTTTATGATTAATTGTTTGGAAGGACCAGTATGATTAATAAAGAGCATCATCCATTTGGGGTGGATTGTTCCAAAGAAATAAAGCTCAGGAATAAAAACCCAGTTTTTCTATGGAAAGCTTTTTGATTTTAAGTGAGAAATGAAAGGCATTTCCATGGTCTTTTTTAGGATTTCCAAGTATTGTGGCCCTTTCCATACAGCAAAACTTGTCTTTTGGATTATTATCTTACTCACTGAAACAATTATTAAAATCTCTGCGCAAGGTGCATAAAGGGATATTGAAAGGGATAAAATATGAAACTTCCAGTTGAAAAGAACAGAGGGACTGGAGAATAAAATAAGGGAAAATATGACATTTGGTCTGTTTCAAAAATAAAAAGTTTTTCAAAAGTTAGAACATTTTGCCTTAACACTTTCAAACTGATATCAAGCTCTTCATTTGAAAAACTAGCTTGTTCGTTGTAAAAATTGAAAGAAATTAATTAAAACAATCATTAAATTGCTTACAGTGAATCAGAGCTTTCTCTTTCAAGCCAGACAATAGTTTCATGTAGACAAAAAAATTTTTTTCTTTAGTTATTTCATCTGAAGTTAATTGTTCTCAATTTTTCAAATGTAACTTTGCCTTTGGAAGAAAAATACTTTTCCACTTGCAAGGTTTCAGAGAAAGCACAAGGCAGATGTAATTTTTTTGAGGGAAAAGTGATATAAAAATAGAGCTTTGTTTGGGAATAACCAAGGCAAAAGTGTACAGTGCAGCAGACAGTCATAGTCCCCCCACTGTTCTCATTAGCTGTTTAATCTTCTGGAAAGACATTTCATTTTAGACCTCTAATTATAAGTAATTCAGCTTCTCTGGAGTTTCTGTGAGACTGGGAGTCTGCTAGATGAGTTCTTGTGCCCTTAAGGTCCTGGATGCTGGTGTCCAGCACATGCCATGGGTGCTCACCAGATTCCATCTGGTAGACATGATCATGCAAGAATCAAAGGTAAAACAGTGGTTCTAAATGCAGATTTTGGCATATATGTATGTGATGGATGTTTACATATAAGCATATGGCATCAAATTCTTCTTTAGAACACAAAGCAGGCAAATTTGACTATATTAGAAGATGTATTTTCATACTTAAGTACACGTAGCAGTTTCTATGGAAGTACATGTTTTTATTTGCTTTGTAGCTGAAATATAATTACAGACACTTAAAAAGTCACACCAGAGCTTTGTCCTATGTATGGCACAGTGACTACGTACAGCATATGTAATCATATGATCGTCCTTGCCCCAAATTATATACAATTTTAACATAACATGAAAACCAAAAAGAAACACAAAAATGAGGAACGAAGAAAGATAACTAGAAGGAAGTTTAAAGATGATAGCAGTTTACCTGATAAATGAATTCCATAGTCCAGTTATCCAACTCTGCAGAAAAGCTCATTGTGGCATTGTGTGCAATTAGAATATCTGTGTAGACTGACACTGGGAAAGACCAAAGAAAAATTCCCATTGAAATCCACACTACTAGTATAGAGTTAAAATAATTCTTTTGCAAAGTGCAGAAGATGGCAATTCATCTCCACAATCAGCATAGATAATCGGCTTTCTAGAGGGTATAAAAATATCTGCGTGGGGAAATCCCGTAGAAATTACTTTGCTAAAAGAAAATGGAATTATAAAAAAAGAAATATTCTGAAAGATCTTGCCTGTAAAAATAATTCCCCTGTAGGAAGCGGTAATAACAGAAAAATCGAAATTGTAACAGATGGCTGTTTTGCACTCTCAACACTAAAAAGCACTTGTCAAAAGGAGCCCTTAGTGCAGCCCCCAAATCTTCTCTGGAAATAGCAGCCACAGTAAATTATTTTATCTGCACTGATTGCATGGGAGAAAGCAAAAAAAGAGAACCTTTCCCAAAGCTGTTTAAGTTTTGTTTCCAAGCCTAAAGGTTTAATCATCAGTTCTGTACTTTTTATTTCGATCAGCATGTGGGTCAGACCCTGAGAGCTACTGCTTCTGCTGAGCCACCTATTCCTCAGCACAAACCAGGAAACAGAGATAAGTGTTGTGATGTGCCCCAAGCACGACTGTGCCCTGCATATCCCATCTTAGCCGGAAAATAGAACACTATGAACGGAGAGAGTTTTCATTTTTGGGCATTGTAAAAAAAAATCTTAGGGCACTTTGAGCCTCAAAATTAAGACTCCATATTTTTTACTGGTGTTTTGTGGGGGAATTAATAATTTTGAACAAATTCCTTGATGCTGCCAGGCTTGTTTCCTTCTTCAAAATATTTGTTGTTGTCGAGGGCCTGGGCTCCCGTTGGGATTGGAACCGGGGATTCCAACCCCTGTCTTCTGCCTTGGGGCTTTTTTTCTTTTGGTTTGTCATGTTGGAAAACAAAAGCAGCAAGAGATCTTCTTCTGCTGTTTTAGAGTTGTTTATTTGTCTTATCAAAACCTTGGAGGGAGAGACAGCATCCTCCAAGGACACCAGGGCAGAAAGGGCAATGGCTGCAGATCAGCAGCTACTTCTATATCTTACTAACAACCATTCAAGAAACAATATGTATCTTATTTTCTTTTCAACACCAGTAAACCCTCATCTTATTGATATGTCTTTTCAATACTAACTTCTTTCCACCAACTAACACACCACAGGAACTGGTGTCAGAGAAGGGAGGAAGAGAATGAGGACAGAGGAGAAGAAGAAAGAAGGAAAAACCACACTCAAAAATCTCCATCTTGTCCCTATATAATACATAGAGCAAGATCTTAAAAACTACAACTAAGCTCTCTGTGGTACACTAAACAAAAATCTCTTCACCTCTCTGGTGCATTCAGGTTCTCCCAAAAGTGGAGGGAGCTTCTCCAAAAGCCTAGGTCGCTGGCTAGGCCACTTTTGAGGAGCTCTGGGACTATAAAGAAACCACCAGAGGAGCAGGAGAAGCTTTCAGTTGTGGGATTGTCCCAAGGTCCTGCGCCTCCTTTCCAAAGTCTCACATATATGATGTCAAACAGGGTTTCCTTGCTACCACTGTCAGTGACATCTCATCAAGGAGTGCTACAAACCCAAGCAGGAGGGGCACATACATCCTCTCCTCGCCCGCTCACGTGAAGCAGCACTGTCTCAAATACAGCACCGAGCGGCAAAAAACATTCTGCAGATCAAGTAATTCTGAGAAAATTCTCTTCCTAGACAACTACAGAGGAAAAAGATTGATGAGAGATCTGGATAACCTTAGTGGTGCTGGTGCTGGCTTTCTCACACCCATCACTGCAATAGAAGATGATCTCATACTAGTTTTGGTCATACCAATTTCTGATAGTTCTGCAGATGAACTAATCACGACTGAGGACTTGAGAATTATTCCCAAAAAATTCACTTTTATATAAGCTGAAAAACATTTGAAATATAACCCCAGAGCTCTATCTGCACAGTCTGAGTGAGCTATTATGTGGCAACAAGGTAAAGGCCTCTTTGCCTTTTATTTCTGCATCCTGAGTGTGCGTGACCAGCCCTGTCTAGAATACAGCAACATGCATCAGTACAGAAAGCTTCTGAGAATATTTTGCTCTGACACTTTAATCTTATCTATTATTGGACCATAAACAGCTGCTTAAACACTTAATTGAATGAGAATAGAATTAAGTAGGCACTTAGATGCTCTTCTCCAGGTAAAAGTTCTGAAGCAAATCAATGAATTTTGCATTTCTTTAGGCACATGCATAAAACATGGAACTGCACTGAACACTAAATCAGAGGGTACTTTCTTTCCCAGTCTAATTAAATTCCTATTTATTTCCTGCCCAGCTCTTGCCAGATATTTTTCATATCCCTTGTGCTAAAAGGTATATTAGGTTCAGTTATAGTAGTTTTAGCAAAATTATTCTGGCAGTCATGATGGACACAGCCTGCATATGACACATGGAGAAATAGGTACACAGACACCAATAACAAAAACACCAGTTTGCCACAGTGAGTCTAATAAAATAATACAAGTGGAGGAATTAGAATCATTATTCTGTCCTTACATCTAGACTTTTATCAGCCTGGAAATGCAGGTGTCTAAATTATGAAGCTTTCAGGATTACAACCAGCAAATAACAGTAAACTTGCTCTGCCTCATCTATTTTTAAGCCCAGCTGTTTGTTGCATATGTAACAGGCATCTAATATCATGGCTGCAGAAGATGTCAGGGTCAACATTATTAAAGCCTTTTTTAAGGGTTTTACAACTTACTTGTGAAAATTTACTCTAGGCTGAGCTTTGATATTTAGATTGTCAGCTAAGGGGTGATAAATTCTTGAAGTATATTTTTTGAATGCACAGGACTTTTTAAAGTTGCATGAATATGAAGGGAATTTGAATTTGACAGGTTTCAATGCTTTTCCTAGTAACAAATAATTTCAGCCTCCTGGGGAACCTCTTAGTTTTGTTTTTTGTAAAAGATAGACTTTTTCTGGCTCAACAAGGGCTTGGCTGAAACCAGCTCCTTCAATGCAGAGAAGCTTTTCTTGGGGGTAGAAACTGGGCGGATATGACAGGTTTCCATAGGGAATCACTTTACAGGAACAGCAGTTCAGCTATTTTTGCTCAATTAAGCCTGTGCAGAAAATGCACCAAGCAGCTCTTAGGGTTAAGATAGCTCCAGTACAGACTGCCCAGCTCTGCTTGTGGCAGGAGTGAGAAGGGAGCAGACTCTATGGGCAGCCCCATGGGCAGCAGACTGAAGGTAAAAGGGATGTGAAATCCCAGTGCCAGGGATCTGTGCTTGTAATAAGGCTCAAGGAGAAGAGATCAGCTGCAAACCACTACCTTTGCTTAGTGGTGTGGGTGACTTCTGCCTCGAACCCTGTGAAGCCTCCACGTTGACAAGTCTTACTGTGAAGCTCTGGCTCCACCTGCATTTTTTTCTCCCTGAAATTATTATATCGGTTATCTCAAATACTATTTCCTATGAGGCACCAGCAATTAATATTTTTGGTACAAGCAGTAATTGCCTTCAAGCATCCAGTTCATCTTACATGCTTTAAGACAAGTCATAATTTTGCACTTAATGAAGTCTCGATGTCAGACAGATCTCCTGCTTCCACAAGTGATTAATATTGTGCTGTCCTTAAACCAAGGAGAAGGTTTCTCTTGAAACTGTGCCTCTTCACAAGAGCATGATGCTGATGCAGCAGCTCAGAAAGCCAATGTGACACTGCTCCATGTGACTGCAGGGAGACAAATACCTCATCCCGGGTTCGCTCATTTATACCTCCCCCTGTTTCTCACTGTCCTTGTGACGCAGTCTGGACTCTCACAACACACTTGCTAGATATAGCTGCTTTCTAAGTTTACCTTCCTGTCCCAATTTCTTGATTGCTTTTCTTGATGTGAATTTAAATCCACGCTGTGGTTGTTCTTTATGAGGAATCTTTGTGCTTTCCAGAGTGCTGTATTCTTTTTGTGTCTTACACTTGCTCAGAAATGAACTAATTCAGCCAAGGAGCGTTAAAATGACAAAAGAAGTTTTCCTCTAGTGAGCCTTTAAGCTTTAAACAAAGCAGAATGATTGCAAAGGCAGTTTAGATACAAATGTCTGCCAGGTACTGCATTTGTCACTTAGGCACACCAGAGCTATCAATCTAGCTAAATTGCTGTGTCTATATGAAATTCTTGGCAATTATCAAGCATTGGACAAAACAGAAAACAAGCAAAAATTTCAAACTTCTCACCCTCGGCTTTGCGGGAGAAAAATGGGAGATTCCTTCTTTTGCTTTTCCCTCTGCCATTTTGAGATGTGTGCTCTAGGCAGAAGTGGGTATTTGCCACCCACCCAGCCTGCATAAAGGGAGGAGCGTTGCACTAGCGAGCAGCCTACAGGGGAGCTAAGAGAGGCCTCTCCAGAACGCATCAAGGATGGTATCGTTTGGTAGCATTCAGCAGCCACAAGTGTCAACAGTCCACTTGCAAAATTGTGGCAGAATCATTCAGAACAGAGTCCATCTCTAGCGATCTTCCACCTCAAAAGGAAGATGGGAGAGGAAGGAGCCGCAGGAGGCAGGGCTGAGGTATTGATCCAGATTTCCTGAGCTGCAGCTGCAAATTACTCCCCAGCTGCTTGTCAGACAGGTCCTAGGAAATATGCAGATCTGTGCCTTCTTCTTCCAAGTGATCTTTACTTGTGACTTATGCTAGTCCAAATTGTTTGCTGTTTCCAGTAAAAAAAAAAAAATCCATTGCTGCTTCCCTGCTTCCTGCCCTGGCAGAAGATCAAAAAAACCCATCCATGATGGTGAGTGTACCTCAGTACACAAAAACTAAGGTGCAGAGGTCATGGAATTTTAAGAAAAGATAGTTGTTTAAAACCTTCTTTCTGATTTAAAAAAAACTTTATTCACCACTGTTAACAGAAGACCAACTAAGTCCCAATATTTTACATTTGCCCAATAACTCCCTCTCTTGTGTTGGGCTCTCTGAGTGGACCAGCTCATGGCAGAGGTTTTTTCCCAAAACATCACTCTGTAGGGGAACATGCAGCCAGGGCACGTAGGCACTCTTCCAAAATGTCCATGCCAGATACTTTGCCAAATTTTGTTTATAGCAAGGTTTCCATTCTCACCTTACAATAAACCAGTGCTAGATTATTATTTTGCAAGTGCAGTGTATTGGCTCTGTCCATATTTGCTGGCCAGTCTCCTCCCACGGGATCAGAGAAGTTCTGTTGATGATGCAAAGTGAAGGCAGAGTCTTGTGGAAAGCTGCTGTGCTGAATCGCTCTCCAAATTAGGTTTTACAGAACACTCATGTAATATCATTCCTGAAAGCTTTTTCTTTCTGTTCCCTTGCTTTGCTTAATAAGAGAATGCAATTTCATTTTAGTCAAGCTTACTCAGCTACTAGACATTTTTCTTTTCCATTTTCCCAAGTAGTCAGGGAGATTGATTGAGGTTACTTTGAAAATTTTTCAGAGGACTCCAGCTTTGTTCATTCTTCTGCTATTGTTTCATGTCCCTTCCTTATGCTCTCCTTCAAACTGCCAATCTGATCTTTAGGTGACAGCAATAGTTTCCTTATACACACTTTGTAACTCCTCCTCCTTTTGTGGAACATTACCAAACACTTCCCTGAAATGATGATGGATTATGTCCTCTATTACACACTCAGACAGAAGCTTTCCTGCATTAAGGCAGCAGTCCCTCAGAATGTCTTGGTTATGTCTGCTTCAAACTTGGAGGGCATCAATCTTGTTGAAGATTTGTTCTGTTTCTGGTGTCTGTTATGCATCATTTCATGAAGCTCCATCTTCCAGTTGGTGAAAACACAAACAAGGAGAGGTACTTGGAAGGAGAGAATTATTTGAAAAGGAAATAAGGACAAAGAACGAGGTGCCAAGTGCTGTTTTTATCATTCCCAGCAGGAAAAAATTACTTCTACTGATCCAAAATATCCTTTTCATCTAGAGGATTTGCAGGTGGACATCTCAGCAATACTACTAACAATAAGCTCCCCGGAATGTGTGCTACACAAGAAAGGTGAACAATATAGTTTGGAAAAGTACATTTGGTGGACAAATCCTTTGCATACTGCATACATTATGCTGGACCTCAGGGCACAGGAGATCTTGATATCAAGCCACCAGCAAGCGAATGGTTAAAAGCATTTCCAAGATGACAAATGGCAGTGCTGGGAAACCTCAAAAGCCCTGCAATCTGTAGGCTTGTAAATGCTGACTTCTCATATGATTGGTTGAGTTACACTCTGAGTGATTATGCATTCCCATGTAGAAATTGGTATAGACATTAAAAGTGCCATCTGTGTTCTCTTGTGGCAACTGCCTTGTCAGAGCCTGTCCCACATGTACATCCTCAAAGTACCAATGTCACTTAAGTTGGTAAATTTTCCCTGGAAAAACGATCTTAAATCTTCTGGATATTTGAGCAGAAATTTAGTCTTGCCATGTTTTTCTTCCATTTTTTTGTGGAAGAAGCAAGTTTGACCTACTAGCAGTTATCGTGATTTGCTTCCTATATATTACAAACCCTGAAGTATATTGAAAAATAACTTCCATTAGTCCATCTTACAGATCCACTTTCATTCCATTAGCAGGTTTGTCTAAATGATCAGGTAGACTGAAGTCAAAGAAAACTGAAGAAGTACATTCCCTAATTTCCTTGGAGACCTGCAGTGATGCTTAGTAGGAGGAAGGATTGCATCTATTCCTCCAGAGAGGAGAACTGCAGCCATGGTCAGCTCTGAGCAGGGCACAGTAGTCCGGTCTCGACTTAGAGATGTGTCCTCCAGGAGGGCTCTTTGACATGAACAGATTTCACAATACCTCTCAGCCTTTGTTGTGCCTGTTCTTGTCTGCAGAAAGATTGAGCTACTGGATACTCCTGGAGGACAGAAGATGGAGAGTTTTGTTCTTCACCCTTCTGATATTTCCTTTTGCTTACTGATAACACAAGGGAGAAGTGCCATATGGTAGAGCAGGCCACATAGGTCACATCCTGTATTATTATTTCTATTTGAAGCAAAACACATACCAGGGCTTCCCAGCCTGCTGGGGAAGGTCAGTTTCTTACATTCCCAGTCCCTACGGAGATTTCCCAAAGTTTTTAGTATGTAAACTTTTCAGTATGCTCGAAAGAGTGCCACACATTTTCTTTTCTATGTTCTTTGGCGGGGGGGGGGCCTGCTCAAAAAAACCTGACTGTGACAATAATTAAACATGTCATAGATTGGCTGCACCAAAACCAAAAAGAATATTTCGAATAAAACTGCATGTGCCATTGGTAGAGAGAACTGCTCCAAGGGCAGGCCAGGAGAGTGTGGGGGCACTCTGGTCAGGATGGCACATGAGTTCAATACCTTCTTGTGTCCTTTGACCTGAGCTCGATCAGCCTTAGTGGAAGGTGTATGGAGAAAAACAGAAAAATTCTCTTAAAATGCTTCTCTGTGAATTGCTGTCTTTGGCTCATGTAGGGTCCAGCCACAGGACAGCATCCCATTGATGTAATATGGATGGAACTGGTTCTGCTCCTTTCCAGCTGTCCCAGGAAGGCAGCTGAAAGAGTGCTGCCTGCCTGCTTACACCCTGAGAGTCTGCCTGCCCCACATGTTTCACAGACACCTAAGGTGGGCACAAATTAATTTGTAGAATGGGTAGTTCCACACAACCTTTAGGAGCAGTTTTTTGGGAACAGAAGTACGTTTTCTTCCCACATTACAAATCGAATTTTTATGGAAAACAAATGTTGAAAGTTGTCTTTGCAAGAGCAATCTCACAAACAGATTTTAACATTCTGGTTAAAAGAAATAATTTAATAACAAAAAAAATTTAATTTGATTGTAATAAAAATAATTTTGAAATGAATTTTTAAAAAAATTAAATTCTGATTATTTCTCTGTATTAAACCAGTTATCACAAAGGAACAACTGTTTTATACTCTATTGCTATAGATCCACTGATTTGGAGCATGCTCTCCATCTCTGTTACAGTCTGCACAAAGAATCTTTGGAGAACTTCACGTATTGTTCTCATCAAGTGACTAAAAGAATAAGAACAATTAAAGATGTCTAGTGGGAACTTTCATCTTCTCTCTTCTAAATAGATGATGGATGTCATGAAGGACATTTGGGTGCGCATATTTGAGAGAGTTCCCTGTGGTGTTTCTAGAGTTCTAAGAAGTCTTTGTTGACAGAAATTTTACCTGGTGTAAAGCACAGCTGTTATGAAGGCCAATCATCAAGACCAAGCATGTCCAGATTTTCAGTAGCTGAGGTGAAAATGATTCATCTCCTCCTCTTTGTGTGTGTAATTAAGGTCCTATCCTCTGTTATCTGTCTATGTTATTTTGGACCCAGGGAAAAACAGTATTAAAAAACAGCTTTAATACCTGTATCCAGTGCGATACTGAGCCTGTTTTTCAAAAGCCCTTGTTGGCTCAGGGGGTCACGGTGGTGTTCATGGAAATCATTTGAGTGTAAGATTTAAAACTGAGCGTTTAATTTTCTGTGTAGAAAGTTATTTATCCACCCTTGCCAAAAGAAGCCCAATTTCACAAATTCTTTAAAGTTTACAAACTATCTTTTCTTTTCCATCAATTTTTAACATATTGAGGGGTATTGTCACACCCCTTGATCAAAGGCCTGAATAGATTTTTGATGATCTCCCAGTTACTGTTATCACATTCTTATGAACTTTTGAAAATTAAATGCAAAGTCCAAGTTTCCACCAAGAAAAATCTCAGCTGGTGTGTCAGCGTTACCTTTGTAAACAGGACAGGGTCTCAGGCAGACGTTTCAT
>VZTN01021912.1:0-24361 GCA_013400515.1 Erpornis zantholeuca
GCCATTATAGCCTAGTTCCACCTTGTTGAGAGAGCTCACAGCTTCTAAGACTGCAACATAGATAAGAACTGATAAACAACTGAGTCTGAACAAGAACAAACCTCATCTCCTGTGTTCCATCCCAGCTATGGGGAGTGAGGGTGAGGGGCTGGAAAAGAAGACAACACCTCAACACTTCTGAACTGCAACCCTGGCATGAGAACAAATCTGCTCCTGCGACACTCCAAAGCCACACTTTCCTTCCTTGGCTGAGCCCCAGGACAAGCTGGGTAAGTTTTTATGCCTTATCATGCCCAAGATGGAGCTGTGATCCAAGTGTGGGCAGTAGAACACACCTGGCCAGGCTGACAGATAAATTCATTCAATTTTTGTAGCTCTTGTGAGGTTTTAGATAGGAGGGCTGAGCTCTGGATTAATTCTGTTCTATAAATTAAAAGCTTTAACTGGTATTTCACACCCTCACAGACTCTGAATTCAGATGGAAGCTGCAGTGTGGATACTCTGCTCCATCACCAAACCAGTTTCAAACTCCACACATCAACCCTGATTTTCATCACCCTTCCTGTACTTGGGAGGTCCAGAAAATCCAAGGAAAACCAACACCACACCACGAAGTTTTCAAGGGTGAGTGAGAAGCCCAGGTAATTTCTGGCCTCTCCACCTCATATTGGTCAGGAACAATATCACAAATAGACAGAGAGAAGATTCTATTAAAAAAGAATTAAGGGGGAATAATGGAATTCATGTCCAGCAACACAGATTTCCAGAAGATGGCAAAGTCCTGGTTAAAGTATTCTTGTGATGGTGACAAATTCAGCTTTAAATAAACAGAAAGAGATGAAGATTTCTGTCCACCAAGGATGTGACAAAACCAAAACACCAAAAGTCAACAAAGAAATCCAGGCAGGCGCAGGACAATGTTCAACTAGAAATGAGAAAATCACTGACACTGGATTTTACAAGCTCCCAGAAATCTCAATTCCTCTCTTTGTCCTCTGTATTCCAAGAGAAATACCAGATTGTTCCAGCCTCCTTTTCTTTTGTTGGATGGAAACTTTCTCCTTTTCAGTCTAAATTCAATCCATTTTCAGTTTTCCAACAGCACTCAGTAGAAGCTGAATCAATAAAAGCACATGAAAGTTGTTTTTTCCCAGAGAAGCTGTGGCTGCCCCTGGATCCCTGAAGTGTCCAAGGCCAGGCTGGATGGGGCTTGGAGCAACCTGAGATAGTGGAAGGTGCTGAGTTTGGAACTGGATGATTTTTAAGGTCCTTTCTTACCCAAATCATTCAATGATTCTTTAAGTGTGGCTGCAGCAAACCATTTCCGGTTTGAACTTTTCCTGACTCGAATTCCTATGGAAAATTACTGCAGGAGGTTTATAAATTATGATGTTTGGGAAGAAAATGTTGAGTAAAAAAGGGAGCACAGAAAATCACGTCTCCTGTTAATGCTTTTTATTGCCGTTTTCAATAATATAATCAATGTACTGTAAGGATTTCAATGTCAGCAGAGGAAAATTTCTACTTCTACAGGAAAAAAAAAGGAAGTCTTGATCTATGGGATTGTTGTGTTAAGTTCACTGTAGAAAATTTTGGGATATTAAAGATAATGGGTATTAATTAGCTCATTGGAAATAGCTGTAAAAAGCAGAGCTTTGGCCTCACATCTGGAATGCCAAATCAAACCCTGGCATAATAAATAAAGAAATCAGGGGAAAAGGGGTGTAAGGTGCACAAGAGAAGCCTGGAAATTATTAAAAGGCTGGAAAAACAGGAATTCCAGCAACAAGAGCCTCGTTAGCTGAGAGAAGAGCAGGCTCAGGGGTGGCTGCAGCAGCCATCAGGGGACAGAAGGGACAGCCCTGAGGAAACACCTTCCCTGGGGAATTTCTGTTAAAAATCCAAAGGCTGGAATGTTGAAGCTGGACAGGCTGTGATGAAGGGTCAGGCACAAACTTCCAGAGCATCACTAACCAGGGATATCAAAGGTTACAATTTGCTGGCTCTCACTGACTCCTCATTCCCCCAGTCAGGACTGGAGGCCTTCCCAAAGCCCAGGGCCTCTGTCAAATGGGAATTAATTAGGGCAATCCCATGGCTTGTCTTACACAGGGGTCAGGTAAGAAGATCACAAGAGTTCTGTGTTGTCTGGGGATCTCCACAAAGCTGCTGCAGCACTCACAGAATGATTTGGGGTTGGAAGGGAGCTTAAATCTCATCCAGTGTCACCCCTGCCATGGGCAGGGACACCTTCCACTATCCCAGGCTGCTCCAACCTGGCCTTGGACACTTCCAGGGATCCAGGGACAGCCACAGCTCCTCTAGAAATTCTATTTCAGGGTCTCCCCACCCTCCCAGCCAAGAATTCCTTCCCAACATCCCATCCAGCCCTGCCCTCCTTCAGCTCAAAGCCACCCAGTGCCAGCTCTGAGGCTCCTGCATGAAGGAACCATCACCACTGGAACTTGGCACCTTGAGAGACCATATCCAGTTGATATAAGAAATAAACCCAGCTGCTGCTAAGGTGATGCCTTAAATGGCTCCCTAGAACCAGAGAGCAGACAGGAAGAAAGGAATAAAGGAGGGATTGATTGGAAAGGCCTTCAGAGGTACACTCTGGGCTCCAGAGGCTCCTGCCTCAGTGCATCCCAACACGGACAAGGACAGCTCCCGAGTTCTTCCCACTTGGATCTCAGCATCAATTCCCCAAGCAGAAGCCAGGCAAGGATGGAATTTGCCCAAGCTTGCCCCCCTGTCCCCAAGATTGTGGTTTGCAGTTGTTGGGCCTAGGAGGGTTTGGGTGCCCTTGGAGAGCTGGAGAGGCTTTGTTGTGTGTGTGTGAGCATGAGAGAACAGCACTGAACGAGCTCCAGGGAACTGCAGAGTGACACTGGGCAGGGCAGGGTTGGGAACATAGAAAAGTTAAAACCTAAGGCATCATTGGTTTGTGTTTGGGGAATGGCTCTGTGCCACTGGGAACTTCTCACCAGGCCTGTCTTTGGCACCCACAGAGAATGAAACTCCAGCTGAAGGCTCTGAGGGAAGTGTCAGAGGGAAAACCCCACAGAAATGACCCTCAGGGTATCTGAGGACGTCTCTGGCATTTTGGTGTCAGCACCAGCCACTGACAGCAAGGTTTCTTTTCAGTTTAATGCCTTGGTACCCTGGACAGAGGGAGCAGCACTGTGGGCTCCTCCTGAGCTGTGCCAACCTCTGAGAAAGCTCTGGAATTACATTTTAGCTGAACCAAGCAGGAGGAATCAGCAGCTGGGGATGGCAAAGCAGAAGAGAGATTTCCCAATGGGATTTCAACAAGGAAAGATGGTTAAAAACACAACAGCAGATTCCAGTTATCCAACACCAGGGGTTCAGTGGGATCAGAAAACTCTGAGGGGAGGCACAATGCTCCTGAGAGATGCTGATGCCTGTGGTGGTGACTTGGTAGTGAGTTTTGGAGACACTTCAGAGAAAGGCTGGAGAAATGCAAGTTTTTAACTTGTCCTGAAAACCATTGCTAAGGGGAGTTCTGTAGCTTCCCAGGAGAAAGCTTTGATGAAAGAATGTAAATAGGAGAAATGTTTATGGTGAGGTGATTGCCTTGACTAATGGAAGTTCTCCTCTCTGCTCTTGTTGTGGATTCCTGGCTGGGACAGTCAGACACACAGACACACACACACACACACAGACAGACACACACACAGACAATCTCTCCAACCTAACGTGGCTGGAAGGAGAAAGATTTGTTCTGTTTTCTTGATATTAATAATAAAGCTTTCTGATTTCTGATCATCAGTCAATGAACTCTGATTGTTTTGTGGGGGGCCCTAGAAATAAGACTTCTCCTTTCTACAGATACCCAGCCACAGGTGATTCCAGAGACAAGGAAAGCAACTGCAAATGAATCCTGAAAGGAAAAAAGCTGGGGATTCATGCTGGATGCTGGGAATTCCCTGCTGTGACATAAACACAGGCAAGAGGCATCATTCTTGAGGACTGAATCGGGCTTGGAACGAGATGATCTTTCAGATCCTTTCCAACCCAAACTATTCAGTGATTCCAAGCTCTGGAGAGAGGATAACTGCTCACAAACTGCCAGAACCAGGCAAGAAAAGCTTGGTGAGGCAGCAGTCTGTGGCTAATTACCCAGTAATTTGCTGTATCAAAAGTCTTGATAATTAAAATGCTGCAGGAATTGTGGCATTTCAACAAAAAAAAAGAGGAAGAGTTAATTGAATTCTAAGAGCTCTGAGCTTCCTGTGTCAGTTTTAGCACATGGAGAACGTGGGCTGAGCACACACCTGCCAAACACACCAAAGGGGGAAGCAATAACACAAGTCTGACAGAAGAAAACCTGCATTTTAGGGGCTATGAACACCCTTTAGTGCTCAACCTGCTTTATCTAATCTTCCTGTTGCTCCTCCAATTCATTTAACTTAAACATAATAACAGAATCCCTTCCAGAATGAATTCTTTCAAGGCACCTCACAATTCCATTACTGCACAAGAAGAATTCCTTTTGTTTCTTTTTTTTGGGGGAAAGAGTAAAAACATCCCCCCCAAACTCTGCAGATAATTCTGTCAATACTGCCCTCATTATAATGTGAATTGTGAATTATTGCTGACCTGGGAATGTTGATCTCCCTCCAGGGAGGGAGGAAGGGAAGGAACAAACCCCAAAACGACTTGAAAAGCATCACTTCCACCCAAACTGCCACAGCAGCTCCCACAGCTCTCAAGGAAGGGACCCTGGCTCAGTAACAAGTGCCCAGTGTAAGGATTTCAATGGAGGTGGTTTTTCTTGCCTTTTAAGTGGATATTTTTAATATCTGGGTTTTTCTTGCCTTTAAAGTGGATTTTCAGGTTCTGTCTTGCTGTGGGTTTTGATAAGTTCAGGGCCAGAGCATGACTTTGAACACTGAAATATGAGATTTATTAAAATCCTCCACGAGGACGATGAGAGCAGAACAAGTGGAAAAGTGAGGCTGTCCAGACACAGGGAATAAATTGAGGCCAGTGACACTGGGGGAAGCCCAGGAATCTCTCAGTCCAGTGAGAAAGGACAACTTGAGGCTGCTTTTGGAGGCAAGCTGAGGTTTTTCAGCCTGGCCCGTGTGTTAATATTGCTGAAAAATTAGAAAGGTTTTAATCTTTCTGCTGCAGCTCTAAGCCAAATGTGCTGTGTTGAATCATGGAATGGTTTTGGAAGGGAGCTTCAATCTCATCCAGTGCCACCCCTGCCATGGGCAGGGACACCTCCCACCATCCCAGGCTGCTCCAAGCCCCAGTGTCCAACCTGGTCTCTATAAATAGGAACAAGATCTGAGCTGTCATTTTTTTCCCCCCCATCCTCCCCAGTAGTTCTGCTGGTTTATTTATTTATTTTAATAAAAGAGAAACAAACACTGATGACAAATTTATTTAAGCTACCAGTAGTCAATTTGACTAACTGGCTCATAAAACAAATGGACAGCATTTATTTTTCTCCAGGCACCTCAGCTGTTCTGCAAGCACAGATTACAGTGGCAGAAACCATCCCAGTAACAAGGCCACTTCCTCATTTTGGTATCAGGCTCTTGGCACCCAAACAAAACACAAAGCAAATAAAGAAATGTCAAGAAATCCTTTTGGAATTTTTGACAAGCGAACCCAGTCAGCTCCAGGGTGGTAGTTTGTAATTGCTATGACTTTGATGAGCAAATAAAACCATCTTTGTGTGTGTACATACCTGTGTTTTTACATATTTTGTCTGCACATACATTCACACACAAAGAGGGGAGATTTAGATGGGATATTAGGAAGAAATTCCTGGCTGGGCGGGTGGGGAGGAGCTGGGATGGAATTCCCAGAGAAGCTGTGGCTGCCCCAGGATCCCTGGAAGTGTCCAAGGCCAGGCTGGACAGGGCTTGGAGCAGCCTGGGATAGTGGAAGGTGTCCCTGCCCAGGGTAGGGGATGGAATGAAATTATTTTTCAAGTCCTTCCTAACCCAAACCATTCCATGATTCTCCAATTCCATCCCATGCATCTCTTTAGCCCTTCTGATATGAGTGAGAAGTTGGTGAAACAAATACAGTCCAGGAATGAGCCAAATGCACCCTAAAATGGACCAAAAGAATGAACTTGATCAGAAAGGTGTAATTACCACCTGCTTCATAAAATAAAGCACTTCCCTGAAGGATTAAATCCCCCTCTCAGTTCGACTGGACTTCCTTTTGTTCACGCTGCACATAAAAAGGTCAAGGAGCAGGGTAAGAGTTGAGCAAGTAATTGAGTGCAGATTTCTGCTCTGCAATTATAATTTAGCAAAGCTTCAGTGGCTCTGCACAATTTGGAGGTGGGAAGAATACAGGGAGAAATTTAGAGTTCTAACTGAAGTGAAGCTAAACATTTTTAAATCACCAAGAAAAGGATACCTCCACTCATGTTTAGTGCCTGCCTCTCCGAGCATCCTCTCAGGGAATAATCCTAATGCACAGCAAAACCAGGCCTGGGCTGAACCCACCTGAGCTGAGCTTCTGCAGCTCAAAAACTGCCAAATAAAATCCAGCAGAGAGAGGGGCTGAAATTTTTTAAAAAAAAGGTAGCATGTTGCTTAAATACCAACCATGTTCACTGCTGGGTAATACAGCACACTTTGTGCATTCCATGCCTCCAACTAATTGCTTAAGACATCCTGCTCCAGTGTGGATGGCAACAGTACTGTGCCCTCAGTCTTCATTAAATGCCAGCTCTTGATAACAGACTCCACGAGGGCTTTAATTGCATTTAGTCGCAGCTTCTGAACTTTAGAAGTTGTTAATCAGATTTCTATGTAAATGGAATGACGAGTAAAGGTTAAGTACAGGTTTCTGAAATTTCAGCAGTTGAAGATGCATTGCCCTTAACAGGAAAGAGAAACTACCAACCTTGACAGGAACTAAACATCTTAATTAAATACTCACAAGTACAGTACTTATTTCGGCGTGAAGTTCTATTTTCAAATGTCAAACTTAATCAGGCACTCGACAAAAACATGTGATATCCCTCCAGCACACGGGAACAAAAATACCTGGGGATCCTTCCCCCAGGAAACACCTGCACATCTCCCAGTCCTCCCCAGCTCCGAGCTGCTCGTCCTAAACACCAGGAATTCAAGTTTTATGGCTCTGAAGCTGCAGGATTCCAGGGGAGAAATAGGATCTAACATTTGTCAGCGTGTCAGCTCTCCCTGCTCGCTCCATTTATCCCTGGAACAAGGCTCACGCTGCCAAACAAACATAAGGGTCCTCATAAATCTGACTCGCAGAGATTTATGCCCCTCGAGGGCACAGCCCATCAATTAGAACCAGTCAAAAGTACACAAACTTCTTCAGCAGGAGGAAATTTAGTGTGTCTGCAGCGTGCTTTGGTGCCAAACACTCCTGAGAGCAGCCAGAGTGCTGCTCCTGAGCTCCAGCCCTGGGCCACCCATGATGCTCCCAGTGACCAATCCAAGCCCTGGGCTCCCTCCCTCGTGCTGCTAATTAATTGGATTTGCACATTTCTAACCTACAGACCTGCTACAACCAATATAAAAACTGAGTGTGTAGCTCAGACAGAAGCCCAAGGCCTGGTTTAAACCTGAGTTCAGATTATTCTCATCAAGCAGGAGGATTCCAGTCTCTGATTTCAACTCCCTCGCAGGGATAAGTGGATTTTGTTATCAGTGAGTGCATCCTGGCCAGCAGCCCCCATGGGATCCATCAAGGATACTTTATGCCCAAACATTATAAAATAAGTGTTTTATTCAAATCCAAATGGGAGGGAAGAGCAACTGCACCTGGGATTAGCACAGAGGCTGAGCAAGGGATCTGAGGAGCAGAGACTTTTGCCTTGGAATAGCAAATAATGAGAAAAAGAGTGTAAATAGGGAGTGTAAACAAAGAGAAAATAGAAAGAAATGGTGTAAGGACAATGAAAGTTAATTAAAGTGAGTAAGAAAACTACAGAGCCACCAGTTGCTTCTTCTTCCTCCAGATCAATTAAAAACATCATCAGAGTGACTTGAAAAAAGGAGGATGAGCAAGGAAACTTCCACCCCAGGAAACTTCCACCCACCTTGTCGTAATCTGCTGCTGTAACAGGAGACATCACCCAGAAAGTGATTTACAAACCAGCGTGAAGGAGGAGAAGTGGAGTAAAAAAAGGAGATCTGCTGTAGTTAAACTCAAAGTTGTTGCCTCATTATCTATAAAAGGATTTTAAACAGATGCCACAGGAAGGGCTGTGATGCTGCATTTAAAAAAATCCTACATTTTGTAAGTTCCTATTCCATCTCTTGCGTGTCAGAATTGACTTTTGGATCTCACCCTTTGCAGATTTAAGACCCTGGCATTCAGCAGTCCCCTTTTAACAAGCACCAGACCAACACCAAATGCTTTCCTGACCCCTTTAAACCCACACTGGCATTTTCTAATTGACCAAAACCTCCAAAATCCAACCACATCTGAACTTAACAACTGCGGCCCAGAGGCAAAGCACCTAAAAGAGAGACACGGCCCCAAAAATTAGTGGCATGAAGAGTTCCTACAAAAGAACAGCGAAATTCCAGGGCAGAAATGGAGGTTTCTGTACGAATGAGCCCAGTGCCACCAAGAGGTTGATGAAAGGGCACATTCCCCTTTGACACCAGCCCAGCAGCCACCATTTCAAGCCCAGCTTTAAGGCCACTGACGTCTTTGAAATGACAGCAGAACTACAGAACTTCTTTGTCAAACCTACAATACCCACGGTTTTATATTCATCCCCTTCCTGAACGGGTGGAAGTTGTAGCAGTGTTGGCAGCACTCTGGTTTTGGAGGCTTAAAATCACATTTTAACAAGGAAAAGTGGCCCTGAGCTTGTTCCAGAAATACCTATTTCTGTAAGGCTTCGGGGTCTTTGATGTTCTTCCAAATACAGTGATGCCAGAGGGGGGAGCTCACAGCATAGACAAGATTCCCATTTTCAGGCTTTGGGGAAAAAAAAAAAAAAGAAAAAAACCAATAAAAATTTCCAACTGTTTACAGCTGCTGTGCATGAGGCATTGCAGCTTTTCAAAGCATCCATCAGGATTGCTCCCTTCTGCCTTTTATGCTGCTCTATAAAGGTGCAGCACCAAAATGCCACTGCTAAGCAGATTAGAATGTTTGTGAACATGTTCCATTCCAGCAGATCCCTGAGTGCCTTTCTGCATCAGGGAGCCTTTTCCTCCCCCTTTCATCAGCTTATCAAATGAAGCTAAACAGTACCAGTTCCATCTAATGATACCAGGGGCCTTGTAATGGGATTAGGAAAAACACCTTCATTAGTTTCAAGGAGGAATGTGACCTTCAAGACATTTCTGACTCCTTTAAAGGGATGGAGTAGGAACAATGGAATTAATTCCTACAGAGGGACGAGGAATGGGCAGGGAGAAGCAAGAGGCTCTCAGTTCCCAGGTAAAGATTATCTTTCCTCTTCTATTAATGGTAGGAAAAAAAACCCAATTGATTATCAGAATGAAACTGGAACTGAGAAGGAAAAGGCAGAGCTGGGGGTCTTCATCTGGAGAGGAGAAGGCTCCAGGGAGAGCTCAGAGCTCCTTGCAGGACCTAAAGGAGCTCCAGGAGAGCTGCAGAGGGACTGGGGACAAGGCATGGAGGGACAGGAGCCAGGGAATGGCAGGGATGGATGAGATCTTGGGAAGGAATTCCTGGCTGGGAGGGTGGGGATGCCTCCACAGGTTTCTCAGAGAAGCTGTGGCTGCCCTACCTGAGCTGGAAAGCCCTGAATGCTCCACTTAATTCCCAAAGCACCCCCAAGCCCTGAGAACACTCTGTGCCCTGCTAGAACACATTGCCTTTGGCAAGTGTTCAAATCATTTTAGATAAAACTTCTCCAGGCAGACCTGCAGCCTTCACTTTTGTTTCCCCAGAAGAGTGTAAGTGCTGCTGGAATCACTCTGTGCCTTCCAATACCCAACCCAACCACGCACGTCATTGTTCCCCTCAGTAAAAGCAGTTCTTCACATTGCCAAAAGGAAGTGTAAATGCAATAGCAACAGGAATCCACTTTAAAGCTAAAAGCCTCCCACACACACACACACACACACACACACAAAACCCTTCCAATTTGTGTTTTTGCAGAATTTCAACAGTGTATTGGTGCTGCTGCTCAGAAAGAGCCTCTCCTGAGCAGCACCCTGACATCTCCACCCTGCCTGTTACTGCAGGACAGCTCTGGCATTGTTTGAGATCTGGATTCATCCAGATTGTCCCCAACAGGAGTCCCAGAGCCTGGTCCTTGCTGCTGAAATTCCACCTTATCCTGAGGCTACTGCCACCCAGTCAATTTTTAATGATGATATTCTTTGCTTGCACTGCAGTTGCACAAGAGAGGTGGGGATTGGTTTGGTTTGAAAAATGAAGGAAAAGAGGTAAAATGTATCATGTCAGCAACTCATCTGGGCCAGAGGGCTGGATGTCTGAATTCAGGTTCCAACATCCCTGAATATTCATTTTCTTGGTTCATGGCACCGAACAACAAAGACAGGGACAGGGATGGATAATTCCAAACAAAACTGGCCCTGCCTGGGACACGAGCAGGAAAACAAAGTGCATGTGTGTAACACCTCAACCCTTCCAAAACCCAGCACCAAATCCTGCGCTGGCACCAAAGCCCAGCTCCAGGTTCATTCAGAATTCCTTGGGATGTGTGTGCCACTGGCAGGGGAATGCCACAGGGTGGAGCCAGGATAAAGCAGATGGCTGAGCAGCCATTCCTGCACTCCACCAGTTTTCCAACCATTTAAATGCTGCTTGCTCAGAAGAAAAGCTGCCACTACCACGGCGAATTCTGTCCTTTGAGATTCAACCACTCCCCCTGCACCAACTCCCTCCTGCTCCCAAATTTCAGCAGCTAGAAGTGCATTTATTTACTCAGGACGCTGCACAGACACCACTCATCAACTTCAAGCTACCACAATTAATTAAAAAATCCCTTCTTCTATCCCTTGAAACTAAAAAAAAAAATAAAAAAATCAAGAGGACAGTCAGGATATCAGTTTACATGTCCAGTTATGTCACGGTACATTTAACATATTTAAATATAACTTTAGTAAAAAAGCTAATTACTACATGGCTTCTAACCATGAACAAGAATTAGAAGAGACAAACCTACATTAGCTTGTCTCCATTTTAGATAATTACTTGTGAGGTTTTTTAAGACATTTGTGACTCACGAGGGAGTCTGTGAATTTACTGTCTTCTGCAATCTAATAATGTTGGTGGTGAGGAGAGTTACCTATTTATTGGTGTGTGACACCAATCCCTTCCCATGGATAAAAAAAAGCTGTTAGGAGTTCTCCCTCCCCCTCCCAGCAGCAACAGCTTCCAGCAAACAGAATTATTTCAAATAAAATAAAATTAAAACCTGGTAAAAAACCCCCACAGCAACAACCCATGGAAGCTGAGAGAGAGGAGAAGGATGCAAGAAGTTCCATTACTCAGCTGGACACCAAGATTTGTCACTTTTATTTACAAGGGATAAAAGGAGGAGGCTTAGGAGAGACCACACAGGGTGGAACAAAGCTCCAGGCCCAGGAATCCAAGAGATCCTGAGTGCATCATTAATATCACCGAGATTCAAATAAAAACAGCATCGAGAAGAGATGGATCCAAGGAAGGGTGAAAAAGCCCAGGCCCACAGGTTGCAGGCAGACAAAGGAAAGGCAACAGGCACATTTTAAACACTCTGTGCACTTGAAATCCTGCAGACACACAAATCACTGTCAAGGATGAGCCAGCAGCTCCCAAGTGTTCCCTCATTCCCCTCCATTAGTCTGCTGCTGCTCCCCCCAACCCCATCAGTCAGAAATGGAGCACTAACATCCACCTTTATTTTCCAAAAGTTTAAATGCATTACAGCCCAAGTGTAAATAATTGATAAATCAAGGCAAGCAGGATGCTGGAGCATGGCTGCAGTGAGGACAAAGCTTTTAAGAGGAGGAGGAAGGGTGCACATCCATATAAACACACACAATTCCCCTCTGCCAACGGGGAGTTCACAGGGAAACCACCTCCTTCCCTCCTCCTTCTGCTTGCCTTGATTTTAACATCACTCCTTCAACCAAAAGCTCATTTTAATCCAATTTTTATGTCACTTGAGTTCTTACAAATAAGGAGACCACACACGGAGCTGATGATTTTAATTCTGGCACTTAAATCACGAGTGTGAAGTTAAATGCAACACATCCCTTCCCCCTCCTGTTCATTCCACATTTAATTGCCACGTTCTTCCCAATCCCAACCTGCAGGGCAGCCTTTGGAACTAAACCACACAGGCAAAGTTCCCCAGCGCTGACAACCCCGAGCTGGTGGATCTGCCCTCTGGTGTTTCATCCATCACTGTGGGTGTGGCAGGGTAATAATCTCAGGGATTTTCCAGGAGTCACAGAAAACTCCAAGAGACCTCAGGAGATCACCCAGTGCACCCCTGACACCTCTGAGGAATCTGTCCTGTGTGAGAGATGTTTGGAAGTTTTTAAGGAGGGTACACAACCACAATAAACATTCCTAAATCACTCTCTGCTCATACACACTCTCCTTTGGGATAGACAGGAATGTTCCAGTCTCCCTGGCCAGTCTTAAACTCAGCACTTCCTGTAGGATCACATCCTGGCAAACACAATTCCACTCCCCTCTGCAATTCTCTTGAGAGATTTGAACCCAAAGTTTTGTCACCTATGAGTTGTTCCTTTGCAACTCCAGGGTTTCTCCTAAATCCTTGATCACAGAATCCTGGAATCATTTAGGCTGGAAAAGACCTCTGAGATCACCAAGTCCAACCATCCACCAGCACCAGCACCACATTCACCACTAAACCACATCCTCAAGTTGTTTTTGGACACTTCCAGGGATGCTGATTCCATCACTGCCCCAGGCAGCTGTGCCAAAATTCCTTTCCATGTAGGAATTTTCCCTGATACCCAACCCAAACCTCCCCTGGCCACCATCACACCACTGCATTTCATAATATTTCCTTCAGATTTGTCCAACTTTTCAGCTCATATCGATTCCCTCAGACTTGACCTCATTTCTGGTACTACAGAGACGGAGAGGAGAGGGACAAGCTGTAATAAAATTCTCTGCCAGAGGAAACAAAACCCACAGAGAAGCATCTAAACCACACAGATTTGATTTATCTCCTTAAATCTGACATTTGTCAGGAGGAGCAGACAAGGAGTTTCATTCACTTCACCTGTAAATCTGCCCATAACAACTTGTGTGAAACACAGATTGTTGGAACATATTTCACCCCTGAACATCTCCTCACATGTCTCCCCCAGTCCATTTCTGGTTGTAAATTTTAAACCCATCCAGAGACAGTAAAATGATGAAGAAATGGTGGAGTCACCATCCCTGGAAGTGTCCAAAAAAAGTGTGGATGTGGCATTTAAGGGCATATTTTAGTGGTGAGTGTGGTGGTGGTGATGGTCGATGGTTGGACTTGGTGATCTCCATGTGTTTTTTTCCAATCTTAACAATTCCATGGTTCCATGAACGTGGACCTTGGCAGAGAATCCTTCTCCCTCAAGTCTGCACAAGACAGATCTGACAGTGACTAAATTGAATTTTTTGCTCTCAGTAATCATTTTGGAGAACCCCAAAAAGGAAAATGAAATTTAATTCACATCGTTAAGATTTGATTCCAGCAGCAGCTCCTCCATTCAGCTGCAGTCACCAAAAACCTCCTCCCCACCCATTCCCTGCCCCACAGCCATGCTGATGGCCTTTGTCCCATCCCTGGAAGTGTCCAAGGCCAGCTTGGATGGAGCTTGGAGCAGCCTGGGATGGTGGGAGGTGTCCCTGCCCATGGAAGGGATGGCACTGGATGAGCTTTAAGGTCCTCTCCAACCCAAACCATTCCATAATTCCATGTTCTTGGAGCAGAACCAGGAACTGCCACCACCCCTTCCCACCTTACCATTATTTTATCATTCCTCCTCATCTGTTCTCTTGGGGTCATGCTTTAAATGGCTCCCTAGAAACAGAGAGCAGTCAGGGATAAAGGAATCAAGGAGGGATTGATTGGAAAGGCCTTCAGAGGTACACTCTGGGCTCCAGAGGCTCCTGCCTCAGTGCATCCCAACATGGACAAGGACAGCTCCCGAGTTCTTCCCACTTGGATCTCAGCATCAATTCCCCAAGCAGAAGCCAGGCAAGGATGTGATTTCCCCCATGTTTGCCCTTCTCTCCTCAAGATGAAGGTTTGCAGTTCTTGTTCTGAGTGTCCTTGAAGATCAAGTTAGAGGTTTTGTTATGTCTATCTTAGCATAGAGAACAGCACTTAATGAGCTACAGGAAACTTCAGAGTCACACTAGCAGAACAGGATTTGAAAAATATAAAAGTTAAAACCTAAGGCATCACTGGGAATCAAACCCAACTTTCCCAGCCTCTCTTCCCAGGGCAGAGTGTGAGTGTGCTACAAACACCCCTTGCCTCTCTCATAATTCTTGTCCTGCAATATCCTTCAGGGTGAGCCCAGACAGTTCCTGGCAGACACCAGTGAGGCTGCCAGCATTCTTTCTATAAAATAAAATAAAACTTCCTTGGATATCCATCCTGTATCCACCACCCCTCAGCGTGGATCCCACTGTGCACATTCACAGTAGCTGCCACTGAGCCTCCTAAAAATGACACCCACTTTGCTGCCTTTGCCTCATTTTAGAACCAAGGAATCTCCACAAATAATTCTATTTTCCCCCTCAATATACACTTATTTAAACACCTCACAGATTCACCAGTCCCTTCCTGTCCCAAATAACACAGAGGATTTTGTGACAGGCACGGAAATTTGCTGTCACCCTGCACAGCTCTTTTTGAAGCCCTGATCAGCATCATAAGAGTCATCCCAAAACCAGAATTAGCCTTTTTTCTTTCCATTTTAATAATTCTCCATCAATTCTTAGTTCACATCTCCTGGCCAGCTTTTTTTATCAATTAAAACCAAAACAAAAAGACCTCCCAACAACCAACAAATTAACCCTGCTGCAAAGTATTTTTATCCATTTCAAGTGCTCTGAGTGATTAAATAAACAAATAAATAAACCTCAAAAGAGCAAATTTTTCCCCTACATAAACAATTTGCAGCCCCTTTTGTACATGTACATAAGACATTTCTGCTTGTTCTCCAGTCCTCAGCTGGAGGCTTTAAGAAGAGGCTGCTGATCTTTCCTGGCTTCTCAGTGACTTCAGACTCCTCCTTCCCAAAAAAGTCTTCTGACGTCGTGCCTTGGAGCTTAAATTCATTTTTAAAGTTCTTTCCAAAGCCTCCAGCTCTGCCTCAGTGTGTTTTTACTATCAGAAGGGAAGAGTTTCTGGGCTGTTTCCTCATCTGCACTCTCACAACTCCAGACTGGTTTCAAAGAAATCATTTTTCTTTCCCATAACGTTGATCTTTTTTTTTTTTTTAAACAAAAAATCTTGAGCAATTCAACAAACCCACGATGCTGTCTGCAGGTGTCTTGTTTTTAAAGGTCTAAAGATCCATCAAATAGATTTGATCCACAAAACCCACACCAGTCATCTTCACTTCCCTCCTACAGCCTCCTCCCAAAAATATCTCAGCTTATCAGCTTTTCTGGGGCTTGATTTCTACATTTGAAGTTATTTGTGCCAAATAAACACAACTCCAACCTTGGCAGTTGCAGTGTTTGTCTGTTTGATGCTTTTCTTTCTCTTCAAGATCATTCCAAGACTGGACAGTGGAAATCCAGCAGCCAATGAGGAGTTTTGCTTCCTTTGCCTGTTTAGGATTTTGGAATTTGGTTTTTGCTTCACCTCCTTTTCTGTCCTTTTCATTGTTTGATACTCAGCCTGCTCCTCCAGATGCTTAATCACAGAATATCCTCAGTGGGAAGGCACCCACCAGTGCTGGAGTCTAGGAAAACTGGGAAACCTTTCCTGTTGCTCAGGGGGGTCTGGGACCCTCCCCTGACACCCCAGGGGGACACAGCCTTTGATCTGTGCCCCTGGAAAAAGCTCCCAACACTCCAGGATGAACTGCAAGCACTGAGAATGTGAGACAGATTGGAGTTAGTTTATCACAGGGTGAAAAATCAGAGTTTTGGGGTTTGTAGTGTGGAGGTGAATGGGGACAAACATGGAGGATTCAGGGTGGTGGCCCTGGGTCTTTCCTTCTTCTCCTTCTCCTCCATTCCTGCTGTGCTGGTGGCACTGAGGGATTGCTAGGATGGATTTGGGGTAGAAGAAATGTGTGAACTAGAGTTAATAGTTATTGGTACACTGTTGAAAATATCTTATGTTGGAACTGTTAATTGGGTAAAAAGTCTTTAAAACATTCTGTGCTCAAGGCCTTGTGGCCATTCTGCAGTGATTCTGACAGTGCTGAGCTCAGGCACACAGAAAATGAGATAAGAACTTAATAAAGAACACAAGAACAGAAGCTGCACTTGTGACTCCTTTCTTTCCTGGTATGGAGCCTGGAAAAAGAAGAAAGAACAGCCCAGCCAGGGGCAGGGGTCTCCTTCACACCAGGATCATTCAGTCCAACTCCTGGCCCCGTTCAGGACACCCCAAAATCCCACCCTGTGCACCCCTGGGAGTGTTGTCCAAACAGTCCTTGGCAGCCTTGGGACTGTGCCCATTCCCTGGGGAGCCTGCTCAGTGTCCCAGCACCCTCTGGGGGAAGAACCTTTTCCTAAAATCCAACCAAAACCTCCCCTGGCTTCATTCCATCAAAAACCCCTCCACTCCCACTCCTCAATCCCCAGACAGGATTCCTACCTACACCCAGGGGTTTTGTCCCTGGACATGGCTCCCTCTTACTCTGAATTTTTCTCTCCCTAGACAGAGGAATTCTTTAAATAAAGGCATGTTCCTCCACCTCCTACAAAAAGTCTGTCTTCCATGCCTCGTCTGCAAACAGCTTTACAGATTCCCACTGACATTTGTCATCTCACCACCTTTGCATAATGCACTCTATAATTTGGCTTTCTCCATCACAAGGGAATCCATCCACCTCGGTTTTATTTAACTCTGAGGTTTATTTAGTGTCTCCTTTTCATTCAGTGGCTTCATCTTTAATTTTGATGCCATTTCGTTCCTCCTCCCCCTTGCAATATGGTGTTGTTTGCAAGCGATTTGCTCACTGATGGGGACAGGTAGATGGCAAATATTTACTTTACCACCCAGGACAAATATTTGACATCTATCACCACCCAGCTTGCAGATGGATAAGAAAATGGTCCCTCTTGAATTATCATGACAACAAGATGCATCCACATAATACCCCTTCATCCGCCTCTGACTGAAGAGCCATCACGGATTTTAGACATTTCCATTTGTAAAGATAAAACTGGAGGAAAATGTTTTCTTTGTCACTGTCCTACTGCCTTTAAGATCTCATATTTAAGTTATATTTGCAGAAAGGGCCTATTATTCATTTTTTCCCTCTTAAAAGAAACAAAACCAAAAAAGAACAAACCCCACTTGCTATCTCTAAAAAATAATCAGCAAAAAAATCTCCTTTACTCCGTGCCCTCAAGCTGTTGGGTCACTGAGCTGTCTTGGATTTTATTAGCAAGAAGTTGTCTCCTGCCTTCTCTAATTGCTCCCTACATTCTGTAGCAACTTCTCTGCAAAATGTTCCACTTGAATCCAATTCTCTCCACACCCAGGTCAGTGTTTTAAACTGAGGATTTCACAAGTGCCTTAAACATGAATATCATGGGAGCTGAGCAAGTTCTTGGCTCAAAAACTCTTCTCTTTTTGGGGGAGAGCCCACGAGTTTGGAGAACCTGAGAAGAAAAAAACCCAACACAAGAAAAACCCCAAAACTTTTCTGCTTTTCCCACATTGCTCTTCCACTGATGGCAGGTTGAGGGTTGGACAAGATGATCTGGATGATTCCACAATTGTGTGATTTAATTGGAGTCAACTTGGGTGTTTCTCCTCTTATTGTTTCTTTTGTCTATTTGGGTTTTAGGTAAGATTGGGATTTCTTGGCAATCTGTTCAGCAGGTCAGCAACAGAGTTCCAAGGCAGCTTTTTGATGAGGGTAATGCAGGAACACAGAACACTCAAATTCTTGGAAAAATGAGATGCTCCTGTTTAAAAAAAAACCTCAATTCCCCATTTTTAATGCAGGGTGATCCAGGTGGGGCTGAAAGCTCAGGAGGAAATGCTGTTACCCATTCCCACATGGAAACAGAACAGTGCACACACAGGTGCCAGGCTCCCACAGCACAGCCAACCCCTCCACTTCTTGAGAAATGACATTTTTAATCCCCACTGTGACAGATTTTGTTAAGTAAATAATGAACTGTTATCCCCAGTTCCCCCCCTTGTTTGCAGGTTGACAAACAGCAGAATACAAATGACAACTTTATTTCCTTATCCTCCTGCTCCAGAAGTGCCAGAGATACTCAATAAAACACACTTGATATTCCATAAAACACACTCTGAACCTTGGGAGATGCAGGCTGGGCTATTTCCCAGTAAAGATCTGGAAATGAGCTCCCACCACCTTCTGGAAAAGGCTGGGCTTAGGGTTATTTATTAGAAAAATATTGTCTTTATCCTGCAGGGAGCTGGGCAGCCTGGCCAGGAGCCAGCGAAGCACTCAGGCACCCATTTCCAGCCTGGGAAGGGTCCCTCCATCAGCCCATCCCATTAATTGCTCCTCTGGATCGGGGCCAGAGCATTCCCCACACCATAGATCAAACCTCCCTGACAACCCCGAGACCCCAACAAGTGCAAATTCAGGCACAGGAAAACCCAGCCTGAAGATCAGATAGGAACAGGTAATTTCTAAACTCTTGCCTCAATCCTAGAAACAAAAGATTTTGCAAGAACTCATTCTAATTCTGACAGATTATGGCATGTGGATTATTCCCTTCTCTCAACAACTCACAACTTATATTGGAAATGAACCTCTCTCCACCTCAAAATGCTCCTTTTCCCTTAAGTCTGCCCAAGAGTGATCTGACAGTGACTAAAGTGAATTTTTTGCTGTTATGCTCTCTGTTAACAGTTTGGAGAAGCCCAAAATGGAATATGAAATTTAATTCATGACATCAGGTTTTTTAAACATAAATGAAACAGCTTTTCCTGCTGGCTGAAAACAAAGCCAACCAAAGAGACAGGAATGCACCAAGTGGCCTTAATAAAATGACAACTCCCCAGACAAGAATATCAAACTTCCTCAAATCAGGCTACAGAAGAGATTTTAAACAATCTCCTAGATCTTAGGGAGCCCAAAACCTTCTCTGAGCAAATGACTTCCAATTCCTCACCACTGTGCTCAGCAAAGGAAATCATCCCCAACACACAAAATCAATAGGAAGTATTGCAGACAATAATGCAGCAAGAAGGAAGGAGCAGAGCAGTAAATTCAGGGAAGATGGGAGTTTGGGGAGTGAGGAAAAACACACCAGGCAAGCAACAAAACAGCTCCTGAGCAGCCTCTGCCTCCATCTGACACTCCAAAATAAACACAGCTTGTTCCATCAGCCACATCACAGGAGAACAAGGATCTGAGAGGATATTACAGGACCTGAGATCCAAAAGAAAACAAGATTTAAATCCAAGATGTTTTCAATCTGGGCAGGAAAGCAGAGACATTGAGTTGTACAAGTTGTGTTTACAACCTGAATGAATATTTATAGAGCACAGCCTCACCCTAAAGTGAGACACAATATCATGGATAGGGAAATCACTCAAATATGAACAGATTATCCCAAGAAAAGTGATCCTAATCCAATTATGGGATGGTTCAGAAGCTGAGGGAGAAGGAGTTTGGGTGAGTGGAGAGGCCACACCTGGAGTGTCCTGGCACAAAGGACAGCCTGGAGCAGAAAAGGCTCAAAACTTATCAATTATGTGCCAAAATCATCCATTCTATGAATCTCTAAAAATTCAGATACAGAATGAGGCAAATAAAGCAAAAAAATAACATTTTCAACTCAAAAGTCTCCTTCAAAACAAGCACAACCACCCAGGGCTGCTCTGGTGACCATCACAAGGAAGAAGTCAACTCTGCTTAAAAGAAACTCTAATTTGGCCCCAACTTCTTTTGTCCAAAGGGATGGTCATGCTCCCAGCAATTAAGGAGCCATTTTCAGGATTGCAAAAACAAGCTGAGGTTCAGCAAATCCGAGGTGGAAATGATTTCAGATTCATTAAGTGCACCAGGCTCTGTTCTGCCATGCCAGCACATCACTGAAGTGAAGTCTCCCAGGCAGCCTGGCTGGCCTCTCTAGCAAACTCAAATTAAGCAGGTGCATAAATGCCAACATCATCAGGATCTTCCCGAGGTGCTGGGACTATTTTGACACCCAGAGTACTTAGCAAGGCAAAAAAAAACCCCACAAATACAAATCAATTACAGCCCAGTGCATATAAAACATTCATATTCACCCCACATCCACCCCAAAATGGTCAATCTTTCCCCTATAATGGACAATCTTTCCCCTATAATTTCCCTTCCCTTGTGCCACATAAACACAACATCCCCAAAAAAACCCCCAAACATAAAACTTAAAAGCTTAAAAGAAGCAGCAACCACTGCAACCACATTTTCACCAGGCAGCTCTTTCAATACCATGCAGAACCTTTTTGAGCAGATAATGACACCCCAAAACCTCCCAGAGTTTCAGTTCTCTGCTCATAAAGGCATTTTAAATACTCTCCACACCTTCAGGAAGTTTTTCCCTTTCTAATATCTCAGCTAAGACTGTGAAACGATAAAGACATTTTCAGGAATTCATGGATGCTGGATGACAGCGAAGGTCAGGGTGTGGAAGAGCTCCCTGATCAATACAGAAGAAGCCACATGTCTGTTCCTCAAATAGAAAAAAATCTCCTAAATTAATGAATTCCCCCTAAATTTAACTGTATTGCCCTACCCTGGATGGATTTGCTCACTATGCTGCTCCTGCTTTCCAGCTTTTACTCCTCCAGCAGACACTGAGTTGCAGTTTTGAGGGGGCTGGAGCTTGGAAATGTCAAAGGGATTCACATTCCTTCTACACCACCTTTCAAAATAAAGCCAAAAGCCCTCAGGATCATGAATACAGCACAAAATTATGCATCCAAAAGAACAATTCCCTACCAGATCACCCAATAATCCCACACAGGCCATGAGGAAATGTCACGGGAAGCTGTTTTTAGACCATCAATTAATCTGTGAACCTTCAACTTGATCTTGAAGGAAATTGGTGATTTTCTAGCAAAAGGAAATGTAGAAGAGAAGAATGTTGAACCAAACCTTCCATTTGAACCCTCAGCCTTAAAAAAGCACTCCCAGAAAGAGGCTGGCAGCTCCCAGGGGGCTGAGCAGCACCAAGGGAATGACCCACCCAGAGTGACAATAAAGACTCCTCGAAAGGCAGAGCACATTTTGGGGAAGTTGGAGATCAATCTTGTGAACATCTCAGCCTCCTCTGCACGTGCAGAATCTCCTCACTCCGTGTTTGATGTTGGGATTTTCCTCCAAGTGACTTTGCAGCCAATGTCAAAGTGCTGGGGTGAGCTGTGAGCACGAGGAAATCCTGCTGCTGCTGGAGCACAGAACACACTGCAGGCTGTCAGTGCAAAAATTCACATGAACATCTGGCTAGTGCTCAGAAAACACAGTTAAGAGATAAAGCAGAGGCAAAGCAGCAGATATGAAGCACAAGTAACAAAGAACATCGCTCAAACTCGGTCTCTGAAGAATATTAAACCAAAGAACATTATGCTGAAAGAATCATTGCTAAGGAAAGCAGGATTTGGGAATAGGAGGATCAAATTCTAACCTGTTTTATACAACCTGCAACCTCAGAGAATTCAAGGAATCACACAGGTTGCTGTTAAGGGAAGGCTGACTGCACAAATTCCTACAAATCACATCCTCTGATCTGCACAAAGCCAGATGCACTGAGGCACCTGTTGCACAGAGATCATAAAATCACTGTGAGGGTTGAGAAGAGACCTTAAAGATCATCCACTTCCAACTCCCTAATCCTTCCAAACAGCTCCAAACGCTGAGATTTGAAAATGACAAATTAATAATTAACATAGAGAGACTCACAGTTCTCCTTCAGGCAAAGCATTAAGGAGGTGCTGGTGTGACAGCCCTGTCCTGAACCACACACAAAGGCAGGGATGGAATTTTTTCTCCTCCAATCCCACTTCCCACTAAAAAGCTGGATCAGGATGCTCGAATTTTGCTTGCAGTGTGATGTTTCCCAGGGGTTTGGCCTTTCCCCACACCAAAAGCAGAACTAAAACCTCACTGAGAGCTGAAAAAAATCCCTTTATTTTCACAAATGTACCTTCCCTTGGAATCCTTGTTTTTTTCAATAATCCTCTGAGTGTGAAGGCAAAGGGGCAGATTTCCTGAGAAACACTTTCAAATCTCTATTTTCTAAATTCCCAAGCAGTGCTGGTGAGTACTGAAGAACTGCAGGACACTGAAAAAAATCAGCATGGACTTGGCAGAGATGAACCCTCACACCTTAAAATCTGTCCCACTGGAAAGAAAAGTGTCCTGTGGGAAAGCTGCAATCCCCTGGGCAAGGCAGGATCTGTGATTTTTACCAGGGAGGAATCCACATTGCTTTTCCTGAGAGATCACAAACTTTTCTGAGCATTCTCCACCACAGCTGTCACTGTGGAACATCTTCATTTTTCCACCTCGGGACCAAGATGGGCTCTAAGGGAAAGTCACCCTCGGGAATTAAAGCAAATCATCACGAGAGGAACAATTCAGAGGCACCACCATTTATCACTCTGGCAGGAAAAGGGGCTGGAAAATGCAGTTTTTCTAAGAGGGCACCAGGCATGTGACACCCTGATTAAGCAGCGAGGGAATGAGCACCAAATCACTGTAATAAAGTGAGATCATCCTTTTCCTGTGTCCCACATAACCGAGTGTAAATCTGCTGCCTTGTTCCAGTGTCCTTTGTCAGTAAAACCACACAGATTTTGGGTATTAGGCTTAAGGGACCACCCTGATTTATTTATTTACTGACCTGCCGGGAGGTGTAACTAATTTGGATTATTCTCCCTGTCACGGGGCAGCAAATTCCAACTGCTGAAGCCCAGGAGAGAAAATTAATGACACAATTAACCTCTGTGCAATTGGAGTGACTCAGACAAGAGTCCTGCTCGTGTTTTCATCCCAGGTATTGCACAGGGCCACAGGTCAGCCCTTGGAAAAGGCAGCACCCAGCCCATGCATGCAACCTCCTGCTCCAAGCCTTTTCCAAAGGGGGTTCAACACAGGAGAGTTGGCCAGAAAAACTGCTCTCCTGTCTATTAAAAGAAATATTTAAAATTACATTAAATGTTATTTTTCTTGGAGGTTTACCTTCTTCTAAAACCATGTTATTACAATACAAAATTAGATCGGGGATTTTCCAAAGAATCCAAAGTAATTAGTTGTCCAATTCCCTCTAGATTGCCAAGGGAGTTAAATCCTAAATGCCTTTGGCTCTTCTGGAAAACCTCATCCATCACAGAAATTCATAGGATGGTTCACCAGAAACTGCAGAAAAACAAGGCCTGAGTTAAGAGTTTGAGAATTATTTTTATAGCACTTTACAGGGAGCCTCACTGGTCACTACTGCACTGGGAATTGTGGGCACCACCACCACATTTTCCACTAGAAAAGCTTTGGAAAATAACATTTCACCCACAGGAACCGTGGCAGGAAGAGATCAGTGACATTCCAGAGCTCTGGAATACTAAATATAAAAGGTAAAGCTCCACTTAATAAAAGCACCAGGCCCACAGAGTGGAGCACCCAGGGATTGCTCCTCTCCTGGTGCTGCTCTTTAATGTTTTGGGGTTTTTTTCAAGCAAATGCAAAGCAGAGGGAGCACAGCTTTTCTGACTGGGAAGAGTGAATTAACAATTCTGTTGTTATTTTAATCAGATTGCAGCTCCCAGCTTCACCCAGGGCACACCCACAGCCACAGTTCTTCGGCCTCTGCCAGTAAATGAAGACCCCAAAGAGCTTTCCAAGGCATTTAATTACACACTGAGAGTAAAATCACTGTGTACAGGCCACAATTAATTACCTGATTCCCTCCTGTCCCCCTTTTCCCAGGTGGAATTGGGTTTCCCTGGTTCCTAGCATGGACACAGTGACTCCTTTCCTGCTGTGTGATTACACCAACATGTTGGTAAACCCTGCTGTTGTTTTTGTACTTATATTCTGAATTTTGATAGATAAAGGTCTTTCCTGTTCTAGAATCAGAGGATGGATTGGGTTGGAAGGGATCTTGAAGCTCATCTAATTCTAGATCCTTTCCAATTCAAACCATTCCACGATTCTCCAATTAGCAAAATCTAAAAGCATGTAAAACCAAGCAAAAA
>VZTN01021912.1:30158-64901 GCA_013400515.1 Erpornis zantholeuca
TTTATATATATATATATATATATATTAGAAAAGAACTGTTATTGCTATTCCCCATATCTTTGCCTGAAAAGTGCCTTAATTTCAAAATTATAAAAATTCTGAGGGAAGGAGGTTGCATCTTCCATTCCAAGGGAGGCTCCTGCCTTCCTTAGCAGACATTTGGCTTTCAAACCAAGACACGCAGGGCAGAGGAGCTCCTCTGGACTCATTCCAACAGCCCTGTATGATCCAGACACTGAATTGTCCCAGAGAACCTCAGAATTCTCTCACTACCCATCCTGACCCAACCATTCACGTCAGCACAGAAATTTAAACAAAATTCACTGCTGCTGGAAATTTAAACAAATTTCACTCCTCTCCCACTGATGGAACAACATGACCACAGCAACGCTGGCTCTGGGACAAGGAAATAATTTCAGTTGGTGTTTTCCTGAACAAGGCTGCTCTAATATTTTGACAAACTGCTTTTTGTTTGTTTGTTTGTTTTCTAGCATTCCACTACCAACTGGAAAAGGTCACTCTGTCTTCTGTGTTATTCTCCCAGTCTCAGAGAAGGTCAATAATATTTAATATCTGCATGTTTTGTACCTCAACACTGCACAAGGCTGAGCCACCTCTCCCACCACACCACAGTGCCTGGTGCAGTTATTAGGGAGCTTTCAGAAATCCAGCTCCAAAAATGAGCTGCAGAAAACAACTCATTCCCCACACAACCCAATTTCCAGCCCACCACGAGCTCCCATTATTTTGTAGAGACATGGAGAGATAACCCTGCTGTCACAAATTTCCCATGCAGAGATGCACAATGCACACGTCCAGAACATTATCCCTGTGAATTGCACTCATGTGATATTGTTCTGGTGTGATGACTAAATTCCATTCATTAGGATTTGAAGGAATTGCATTGCTTCCCTGAGCTACTTCCTTCAAGTTTTCAGCCTCCCCCATTAAACACTTTTAAAACTGAGTTTTCTGCTCCCCCTGCTGCAAACGTAAGATCTCCTCTCCAAAAAAATTATCCTTATTCAGAAAAGCAGGTTAGAAATAATTCAGGCTTTGGGATCAAAGGTTTTCTTACACTCTGAGGTAAAAATATTTTAAGCCACTCGAGTGGAACTAAGGTACAAACACCCACAAGATTTTGAACAAAGAAATGCAGCATTTCCTCCCTTTCATGCCAGTCAATGCTCATCTCTTAGTTTAAACCAGCAAGAGATTATGGATCTTAAAGTGCTGCTTTTATGCATTGTAAAAGCTCTTTTGGAAGCTTTTCTAACTCCCCCCGACACCCAAGAGCAATGAAACCTTTTCAAGTGGCTTGTTGTGTTTTTCTTGGCACACCTTTTCTGGAGATCTTGGTCAGACATTGTCTCCCCAGCATAGAAACACTTCCACCTCTCAGTGCTCACACCTCCACAAGCTTCAAGTTCTATCAGCAGTGTTCAGGAACAGCCAAGAGAAATCACTCCAAATTTCACCACCCCCCCAGGACTGAAAGCATCCCCAAGTCCCACAGAGGATGGCAATATCCAACCTTGATGTTCAGCTACAACGAAGGAACAATCTTGGGAGGATTCTTACTCCAAGGTTTTGTCTTTCTGGAGCAAAGCTGACAGAACTCAACGCTCCAAGGTCTTGTGGACCTTGTGGATCACAGGAAGATGGCTGCAGATTCCCCACTGATGCCTTAGGTTTTAAATGTCATGTTTTTCAGATCCTTTACTGCCCAGCATAACTCTGAAGTTTCTGTAAACTTCTGCTTTTTCATGCTAAGATAGAAATAACAAAGCCTCTCCAGGTTTGCTCTCCAAGGACACCCAGGCTGTGCTAGGCCCAAAAGGTGTAAACCAACATCTTGGAGAGGGGGCAGGCTTGGGGAAATCACATAATTAACTGGAGCTTTAATTGGAGAATTAACCCTGATATGCAAATGAACCAAACTTATAAAAGTGAGAAGAATTCGTGACCTGGGGTCCATCCTGGGAGGAACCTTTGGCCTGCTCAGGCTGTACCTTTGAAGGCCTTTTGAATAAATACTGACCTTTATCCCCTCATTTCTGTTTATCTGGTTTTTTAGGTGGCCATCTCAGGCATCACCATTCCAAATCCATCCCAAATGTCCTTAAATTTAATTGTTCTCTTTTATTCTTCACTTCTTATTTCCACTTCAATTTTGTGACCTCCTTTTGTTTAGAAAACCCATCGTGAACCTCTGGCTGGATATTCCCAAGCAATTTTTTGCAAGAACAGTATTGAAGGGAGCTGCAAGTCTGTGTCATAGAGAAAAGTGATCAAGATTTCTTTAATAATAATTCCTCTAGAAAGACAAATATGTGGGTGAGGAGTCAGTGAAGGGGATTGAAGCCCCACACTTTCCATTTATCATGTGCAAGTATTTAAATTCATACCATGCACACATTTGGGATATTTTGTGTAAGCAAAAAAACTGCATCACTGCCCAGTCAGACAATGCTGCAGAGCAGCAGCTACAAACCAGCCCCAAACTGAAAAAGTGAGTTAGGGCAGGAAGGAGAGAGCATTTTCCATCACCAGCCCACAGCTGGAATGAGCACCATAAATCCTTCCACCTCCTGTAAATGATGCCTGGCTCGCTTCTTTGACCTCCTCTATCACATGCCAAGTGAAGTTCTCCACCTGTGCACTATGCATAAAGGTAATCCCCAAATAAATAAATAAAAGCTACATAATAAACACGTGTGAGCCTCACAGCAAGAATGAGAGAACAGACATGTGACAGATGAGAGCTCTGCTGCTGGGGAGAGCCTCAGATCCCCAGGTGAGAGGCACAGCACCTGAATAAAGCCGAAGCAAGGTACAGCTTTAGTCTCCTGCAGTTAAGAGGAAGAATCAAATAAGAGTTTGCTGAAAACACGCCAGCAGCAAGTGTCTCAGCTGCCTATAACCCAGCCATGGTGACAGCAGAAGACAAGCCATTAGAGCTGTGACACTTTATAAGACAGGCATGACATGGTAACACAGAACAAAAATGTCACTTTGAAAGCTGCTGATAAATCACTTGGTAGGCAAAAAGAATCAACCTTTCCAAACACCAGAAGGATGAATCCACAGGATTTTTTTTTTTTTTTTGCTGATATTTAAGCTCTTTGGAGTTTTACAATCTGTTGTAAATGTGGCTGCTTACCAACAAATCAAGACAAATCCCAGCACTGCTGAATGTTGAGCACAACAGGCATTCTCTGGCATGATTATAAAGGCTCTTCCAAGCTGCAAACGTGCCCCACTTGAGGGATTCTTACCTGCAGGACATCCTGGATCTTCACCCACACATCCACCATGTCATAGAGCTTGATCTCCCCATCGTACTGGCTGCAGGGGGAGGCCACTGTCTGCTGCAGGTGGCCCAGCACCACCGAGTGCGCGGCGGCCACGGCGTTGAACTTGTCAAAGAGCAGCTCCAGCAGCTCCAGCAGCAACCTGGGAAGCATGGAAACAGCTCTGCTCAGCTTCTGGAACATTCCAGAGCACTGTGTTGGAGTCCAGGAGAACTGGGAAACCTTTCCTGTAGCTCAGAGGGGTCTGGGACCCTCCCCTGACACCCCAGGGGGACACAGCCTTTGATCTGTGCCCCTGGAAAAAGCTCCCAACACTTCTGGATGAACTGCAAACATTGAGAATGTGAGACAGATTGGAGTTAGTTTATCACAGGGTGAAAAATCAGAGTTTTGGGGTTTGTAGTGTGGAGGTGAATGGGGACAAACATGGAGGATTCAGGGTGGTGGCCCTGGGTCTTTCCTTCTTCTCCTTCTCCTCCATTCCTGCTGTGCTGGTGGCACTGAGGGATTGCTGGGATGGGTTTGGGGTAGAAGAAATGTGATAACTAGGATTAATAGTTATTGGTACACTGTTGAAAATATCTTATGTTGGAACTGTTAATTGGGTAAAAAGTCTTTAAAACATTCTGTGCTCAAGGTCTTGTGAATACATTTGCAGATGGTGGTGGCCATTTTGCAGTGATTCTGACAGTGCTGAGCCCAGGTGCAGGCAGCACACAGAAAATGAGGTAAGAACTTAATAAACAACACAAAAACAGAAGCTGCACTTGTGACTCCTTTCTTTCCTGGTATGGAGAGTGGAAAAAGAAGAAAGAACAGCCCAGCCAGGGGCAGGGAGCTCGTTCAGCACTGGGGCTGTGGTTTCACATGTTCTGTTTTGTGATATGCTGTGGTCACCTGGCTTCGAATCCTCCCTGTGGGCTCAGGGGATTCATTTCAGCTCAGGTTTGGTACCTGAACACTCCTGAGGATTTTTCTCCTCATTCCCTTCCCTCTGCCAGCATTGCTCACTTTTAAAGTGTCCTACTTGGGGCTACAGGGAAGACAAATCCATTAATAACTCCCCAGTAATTAAATTGGACTAACATAATATTAGAGTCCATTGTGAGACCACAGGTAGGGCTGCAGGCAGGGAGGGAGACAACCTGGCTCTTCCTGCAGCAGAAAACACAAGTCTCAGGGTAAGAAAAACTGACTTACCCACACAAACAGGATAAAAGGAATTCTTTTTGAATTATTAAATTAATATGGCAGGTTTTGAACAACGGGAAATATCAGAAAGCTAAAATGTCAGCCCTCATCACTTACCACGATTTTACTCCTGTATTTGTTATAGTTATAACCTCATATAAAAGTACTGCACTGTACCTGCTCCTACGGTTCCTTACTGCCCAATTATTGTAATTAAAGCACCCTTGCAAAGTCCTCAACAGTTTGTGAGGCAACACCATTCCACTTTTTACCATTTGAGAAGAGAAACATTCCGATGGAGTTCATCGCCGTTTAATGAGCAACTCAAGTCCCCACGTAACCCCACCAAAACGTGAAGATAACACTTCCCAAATCCATATGTTAGGCACTTGTAGCTCTGACAGACAGGCTCCATCACATTTCCTGCAGCAGCTTCGGAGCCACCACATGCTCCGAGTCTGCCCAGCAGAAGCTGCGATCCCCAGGGCAGGACACGGCATCGGCAGCGGAGCTGGAGCTGCTCCCACTCCTCCTCCAGCACTTTTCAGTGTTCACAGAAACAGGGAATGGGTTTGGGGAGACTTTCAAGATTGTCCCTTTGCACTGTTCCAGGCTGCTCCAAGCCCCAGTGTCCAGCCTGACCTTGGGCACTTCCAGGGATCCAGGGGCAGCTACAGCTGCTCTGGGAATTCCAGCTCAGCCACAGGAATTGCTTCCCAACATCCCATCCATCCCTGCCCTCTGGCACTGGGAAGCCATTCCCTGGCTCCTGTCCCTCCATGCTTTGTCCCCAGTCCCTCTGCAGCTCTCCTGGAGCTCTTTTAGGCCCTGGAATGTGCTGGAAGCTCTCCCTGACTCCTTCTCTTCTCCAGGTGAACATTCCCAGCTCTCCCAGCCTGGCTCCACCACTCTGAATTAATTCATGCCCTTCTTGACTTAAAAATAAAAAGCCACTGGAACCAAGACACCTATTTAAACAAAACCCAATAAACTGTGTGTGTATCCCTTTTCTCCATATTTCAGGACAGCAGCAAATGCTGAAGAACTGACATTATGGAACCAAATTAATTCTCTAGCACTGAGAAAATGTTATCAGTGCCAGCTCAGCTTCCACCAACTTCCCATGGCAAACAAGAGCTTAGCTATCCTTTCACCTCCTTGCTGCCCCAGCAAAGAACAGTTTTGCAGAACTGAACTACCTGGAGAGTTGGACAAATTCACTTTATTCTCACTAAATGAGCCTGACCTCACATTATCAACTTGTTTATGGAGCCATTACTAAAATAATACTGCACTGATCAGATCCTTTTTGTTTGAAATTCCATTGTCTCCCCATGTTCCAGCCTGATGGACATTAAATCCCCCAGATGCACACTCCAGTGTCACTAGCTGCCACCCCAGTACATTTTCAACTCTCATCAAACATTGTATTCCCACATCCTCCTGTTTTCAGCTTAGCCAGCACCTCTTATCTTGATTTTTCTTTTTCCCTAAAAAGTCCTATAAATCTGTCATTTTGGAAAGAAGGTGACCCAAAAAAAGAAACAAAGGCAACGAGACCAAACCCATCAAACCATGTGAGCTGGATGGGGCTGGAGCAGTGAGTGCCCTCAGCTGAACAGGGACAGGCAGGGACAGGAGCCTGGCTCAGGCAGTTTGTCACAGCCACCCCATAACCCCTGCACCCAGAGAGAGGGGAAATGTGCTGGGGACAGTGACACACACCCAGAAGGGACTTCCAGCAATGGGAATGATGTGATACACAGTGACTGCTGCCACCTGAGCGAGGACACTGGTGACAATTCAGGCGTTGCAGCAGCAATGATGTCTGTGCCTGCTCAGAGGGGAGGCCTGGACATTAATTCCTGCATTTATNTTGGTGACAATTCAGGCATTACAGCAGCAATGATGTCTGTCTGGACATTAATTCCTGCATTTATTTCAAAGCCTGGAGATGAGGTCAGAAGGCAAAATATAATACAGACATGTAGGGGAAAGCACATGGGATAGAGTGATAGGATTTAGGAGCAGAAGTGTCAATTCCCCATCTCTTCTTGGACTGGATTTTCAATGTTTCCCTGTGAAAATGTCCCATAAATCTGTCCCTCAAGTAGGCATCCCTCCAGATTGTTATTCTGAAGTCTAAACTCTTCCAAAATTGAGGACAGCCCCACAGGTTTGTACAGCAGCACCCCAAGGTAACTCAACAGGGCCTCTTCTGGAACACTCTGTCCTATACAACCCCAGATAAGGATTTCTGAACATGAAGGTGTGACTAATGAGCCACTAATTAAGGATAAAGCAGTGGCAATTCCTATAGTTAAGCCTTTCTCCATAAACTTCTTTCAAGCACAGAGATCTAAAAATGTTTAAAATTTAAATTTAAACATTTTAAAATTTGTCCACTTTTAAAATTGTCCACTTAAAGCTCAGCTCAGCTCAAATGTGGTGAGATTCAGGCAGACTTTCCAAAGTTATCTTCTCCCAGAGAAAAGGAACTACTTGGAACCTGCTCCTGATCTTCCAGAAGCTTTGAGGATCTCATAGTGGACCCAAAGGTGCACAAGAGGCAGAGCTGCTCTCTCTGGGAGCTGTTGCTTTAGAGTCATCACAAACCAGAAACATCTTGGAGTAATTAACCATATTTTTATAAACAAATGTAAAAGGTGGCTGCAGAAAACTACATGTGAAAGCTGATTAGAGAAAGAAGGAAAAGAGAGTTAAATTTCAAAAGTAACAATGAGATCAGCAGTGGCTGTTACCACACCTGCAGCTTTTCTGGCCAGGTCCTACAAATCATTTCCCTCTTGTATAACAAGAGGGACTCTAAATAATTATTGCATGGGGTCTCTAAAGGAATTACACCAAAATTTCCCCAAGCTGATCATGTGCCTCACCCTCAGTCAGAATGGTTTGGGTTGGAAGGGACTTCAAGGATCAAGTGACAGCCTAATGAGCAGTGCAGCAGTTCTGGGCACTGCACTGTGCAAAGTCTGGGGTCTCACACAGCTCTGTGGAAGCAGCAGGGCCTTGTTGTTCAGATTTATTTTCCCCCTGACAGAATTAAAAACTCTGAGCTTTGATTTAAGCCTGAAGGTAATTTAAGGAGTGGCTACACCCTTCCCTACCATCATTTAATCTTTTCAATAGAAATGAATTCACCTGCTTGCTGTAAACTTCACGTGTGATTTAGGTTTAGAACCAGTTCTAATGATCTCTGTATCCACCAAGAATTCAAGACACTTTCAATGGCTCAAGAATATGAGCACCTTAAAGGCTCTCAGTCTCCTCCAGATGCCAAAACACATTAAACCTCTCTGTGGCTTACTCAACCCTCTGGGCAGGTTAATGGCATTGATATATGATCTGATCCAATTTATCAATTCCAACAGACAACCAGGAGCCACACAACCTCTCCAGACTGATTCATAAAACAAGTAGCAAGAATATGTTACCCTCTTGGCATCAGAAACTAAAATTCTGCCTTGTGACCCACCTAAAAAAAGCTCATTTTCACTGAGTTATCAGCACTGTAACTCTACAAATTCTTCAAAACATAATTGTTTCCACAGCAGTGCTAATGAGAGGAATTAAAAAATGAGTCTTTATCAAGCTAATGTTCTCCTTGGGAGTGATTTCCCACTACAAATATTACACATAATGAAGACACACACTTTACTTTTGTGCCATTAATTCCCTTTGGACAACGATCACAACAACATGGAGTGCCACAGATGAATATTTCAGCTCGAAGGGATTCCTGCTGGAATCCTTTTCTTTTTTTTTTCCAAAGGACAGTTCCAGTGACTTCTGAGGAGCAGCACAAACACAGTGCTCAGTTGGCTTCCACACCTTGCTATTAACGTAAATGGGGCTGCAAAACAATTAGAGACTTGGCCATACATTTGTGGTTTAATTAGTTCCATACATGATTTCAAAGCTTTGCACCTGCATCAGCTTAATTGGACTCTGCTACACTCGAAATCACCGAGCTGAATTTTCTCATTTCAAGCCATATTTTCAATTATGACTTTTTTTGCAGCAATCAAGGGCTGCCAGTTGAAATATCCTTACCTAGGCTGATTTTCCTGGGAAATATTCTCCCCTCTCTGGTAACCATTGTCAGCCACCTGAGTGGTGGAGCGCTTCACAATCTGCTTGAGCTCCTGTTCCAAGCGATCCTGGATGGCTTTCACTGTTTCTGGGATTTTCTTCAGCTTGGCCAGCCCTTTGATGAGTACTCCCATGAAGACAGCACTGTTCTCCTCTGGATCTAGGTCTGTGTCTTCTTTGATTTCCAGAAGGCTTGAGTCTCGCACTGCAATGGATTTAAAAAGGTTTCATCTCAGATTTCAACCATTAAACACAACCTCAGCACCCTGAAGAAGCAGCACGAGAGCTCCTCTGGCTTCATGGAGCTTCCAGCACATGGAGCAACCAAGGATGGACAAGGGAACCAGAAACACTTGGATTTTGGGGGGAAGGAGTGGATATTTCTGTTTGCTTGGGGGCTCCCCTAGTCATGAACCGAGCAGCCTGCACATTTCATTCATTTTAAAAGAGTTTGTGGTGTAAGTCCTGTGTTCGTTAGGAAACAAAGTGCAATTAAGATACTCATAAATGAGAAGACACAATATCCCTACAAATGCCCTGAATGTGTTTCAAGGGGCTAAAACCCCCTCAGTTTCTTCCTCAGCTGTTTTTCCTTGCTATTTCCTTCACCAGAGAGGAATTTTCATTACAAACAGTATCAAGCTTAAGAGACTGCTGATGAATTCAGCAAAGTTTATGCTGCCGGAGTGACTGATTGTTTGATTTTATCTTTTTCTGCTTTATTACATCTGCCAAGGGCTTGATGAAGTTACTCAAATCTTCCAGCAAGGCTTCTAGAAGGGAAAAGTGAGAAGAATTAGAGAGGATACTGCAGACAGGGTCCTGAAGTAACAGGGATTGCACAGGGAGAAATCCTGTTGCTAAGCGACAGGGGATGGGAAAGCAAGAGAGACTCTGCTTGTTTCAAGTAGGTTCATTAAGCAACATTTCTTAATTTACAGATAACACCCAGCACCAACAAAAGCGTGGCTCTGTTAAAGACTGGGTGAAACATTTAATAAATATATTTAAACACTTATGTGGAGTAAGTGTCTTCGAGGCAAACTGAATTAAAAGCATCTTGGAAGATCTACAGCCACTCTGTGCCATGCACCACGCCAGATCCTTGGATCAAAATGAAAACCCAAAGGCTGTTCCATCTGACTGGGGCTGAGCTCTGAAAAGGCTGCTGGGTGACAGATGACTCCCATGGTTTCAACTCCTTGACAGATTTTTTTTTTTTTTTTACTTCAAAACTTTTCCAAGAAGCTGAAGAAATGTCAAAAGATCCAGCAGAAGGATGTAAGGAACGTGGCAGGAGTGAGGGATGGCACATCACAGGGAACTGTCTGAACACAGGAGTGCTAAGTTAGGGCAAGAGCAAGAAAACAATGGCCCAAGGATGGTGCCAGTTTATAAAAGTAATCATAATAAATGGGTACAGCTCCTCTCAGTGCCAGTTTATGCCAACATCAAGCTGAGTCAATCAAGAGGCTGCTTGTTTCCAGCAGTGTGATCCCAAACTCTGCCCCTCTGGCTCAAAGCAAGCTCACTGCTCACATGGTCTCACATCTGAACACAGAGCACTAGGTGAGAGTGAGGTGAGAATGGATCCTGCTCTGGAGCCAGGCTGGGAGAGCTGGGAATGTTCACCTGGAGGAGAGAAGGCTCCAGGGAGAGCTCAGAGCTTCTTGCAGGGCCTAAAGGAGCTCCAGGAGAGCTGCAGAGGGACTGGGGACAAGGCCTGGAGGGACAGGAGCCAGGGAATGGCTTCCCACTGGGAAAGGGGAGATTTGAGTGGGATGTTGGGAAGGAATTCCTGGCTGGGAGGGTGGGGAGGGACTGGGATGGAATTCCCAGAGCAGCTGTGGCTGCCCCTGGATCCCTGGAAGTGTCCAAGGCCAGGCTGCACAGGGCTTGGAGCACCTTGGGATAGTGGAAGGTGTTCTGCCCATGGCAGGGATGGAACTGAGCTTTAAAAAGACCCTTCCAACTCCAATCCATTCCACAATCCCTCAATAATGAACATCAGGAAGATCAAACAGTGCTTTTTCCTCTCTCACATATATTTTTTTCAATTAAATGTGAACAAGTTACAGGACAAGCAACTAGAAACACTCAGAATGCATTAATTTAAAAAAAAATAAAGCAGCAAAAAAAGCAAGGATAATATAAAGACATTTCCAACACCAATTGGAATTTAACAACTGGAGCAGACCTGTTCCTGCTCAAAGCTCTGCTCCATCACAGACCTTCCACCCCACAGAGCTGCAGAGCCCTTTGTGGCTGCAGACCTGGTCTCTGCCCACTCTGTTATTGTTATTTGTTATTCTCCAAAACCCAGGCACAGAAAATGAACTCTTTGCAAGCAGAGCTGTGAAAAGACAGCACTGGAAATGCTACAGGAAGGAATGTTTAACTTATTATTTTTTTAAAAAACCCCTAAATATCTTGTTTTTCCGAGTTCAATGCAGATATTTCCCAGCCTAAGCAGCCTGTCAGAGGACAGATCCCAGTCATGAGGCTGCACCCCTTGGTAGGCAGCTTGTAAATTATTCTTAATATCACAAAATGAACACCCCAGAGGGAGGAAATGGAGCTGTAGCCAAATGTGAGGACAGCATTTAAGAGGAGTAAAAGCAGCAATCTTGCTGAGAACTCTGCCAGCTCACCGAGACAAACACTCTTCCATTTTCAAAAGAGCAAACCAATTTCCAGCACCCTCAGCTAGTCGGGACATTGATTTACATCTCTTACAAACAAGAGGAGTGAGCAGCTCGATATCTGGGAGCTGCACACGGTCTGGGAGCTCTGTTAGATCTGGTGCTTTGATAAAACAGTGGGAACCTGTTTCCAGTGTGTTCCCTGCACATTGTGCCTATCAAACAGGAGCCCTGGGTAGCTTTGGGGGCCTCATTTAGCTGGGATCTGAGAAGATCCCAACCCTGGGTAACCGAGGATGTTCTTTCCTTGTGTCTTTGGCACTTCAAATGTTCTCTCCTGCCATTTAATGTCATCAAGGAGCCCCTTGGACCACAAAGCTTTGGCCCAGGAATGAGCTCCTCCTGTCCCCCCTCCTCTTCCATGAAGGCATCGAAGGACACAGGCATTTATTAAAGAAAATTGCAGCTCCACGTGCTGCTCCCTGGGGAGTCCATGGGTGAGGAAAGCTCTCCCCAGAGATCAGCTCTCAGAAGTGAGAGTTTAGTATTTCCTCTGAAACTGGGAATATGAATAACTCTGTCATTCTTTGGGATCAAGAAGTTATTCCTAGCTTTGATTCTTGGGAGGAAGGATGGGGGAGAGCAGATCTGCTACCTTGGACTGCTGGAAGGCAGACTTGAGCCTGTCCAGGAGCCTGGTTGAGACTCCCTTGGGAGCCTGTCAGAGGAGCCCAGGAAGGCTGGATATACTTCAGAAAGGAAATCCTAAAGGAGCAGGCTGTTCCCATGAGCCAAGGGATGAGCAGGCAGGAAGAAAACCAGCCTGGCTGGACAGAGAACTTTGACTGGAATTCAGGGGAAAATGAGAGTTTCTGGCCTTTGGAAGAAGCAGAGGGCAGCCCAGGAGGAACAGAAGGATGTTGAGAGGCTGGGAAGGGAGAAAATGAGAAGGGCCAAAGCCCAGCTAGAATTGAACCTAGTCATTGATGTAAAGGACAATAAAAATATTTCTATAAATACATCAGCAAGCAAAGGTGGGCCAGGGAGAATCCCCATCCTTTGCTGGATGTGGTGGAAAAAGCAACAAAAGGAAGAGGCTGAGGTACCAAATGCCTTCTCTGTCCCAGTCTTGAGCAGCAACGTCAGCTGCTCTCAGAGCACCCAGGGGAAGGCAGGGATGGGGAGCAGAAGGAAGCCCCAGAATCCAAGGGGAACAGTCAGTCCACACAACTTGGACACTCAGGATCTGTGGGGCAGGTGGGATCCACCCAAGGGCTCTGCAGAGCATTCCCAGCCTCCAGCAGTTCAACTCCCACCCAGCTCAGTGGCACTGCTGAGGGGGCCCTGGATGCCCTCATCCAGGTCCCTGACAAAGATGTTGTCCTAGGTCACAATGTAAGATGTGCCCAAAAGTATGGATTCTATCACCATCTCCATGAGCTGTTGGAACCAGGTGGGGCAGTGCTCCCTGCCTCCTCCCTCAGCACTATCTCCTGCTAATGATAACTCACCCCTGGACTATCTCCTGTTAATGGTAACTCACCCCTGGACTATCTCCTGTTAATGGTAACTCGCCCCTGGACTATCTCCTGTTCATGGCCCAGCAGTGCCTTGCCCATGGCTCACAGATAACTCTGGGCTATCTCCTGTTCATGGCCCATCAGTGCCTTGCCCATGTCCCACCATCCCATTGTGAGAAGCTCCACCCAGAGGGAAGAACCAAGCATTCCATCCTGGATATAAACTGAGATTTCCAACACCACAGGAGCCTTTCCCACTGCATTCCCAGAGGACAGGAGCTCCAGAGCCACCACTGGACCTTCTGAGGAACACCAGACCTTTCTCCAGGATCACAGCTCCAACAGAGCCACATTCATCACTTCAGGAGGGCTGCAGCCACCTCCTCATTGACTGCTACTGCTACCCTGACTATCAGGGGGTCAGGTCCTATTTGACTCTGTCAGATTGAACCAGTGGTTTTCTGCCTTGTTTATATATATATATGTATATATTAGTAAAGAACTGTTATTCCTATTTCCCATATCTTTGCCTGAAAAGCGCCTTAATTTCTGAGGGAAGGAGGTTGCATCTTCCATTCCAAGGGAGGCTCCTGCCTTCCTTAGCAGACACCTGGCTTTCAAACCATGACAGATGTCAAACAGCTTTCTCCACGAGAACGTTCTGGGAAACAAAGGCTTGACCAAAGTGCAGGTAGACCTGACAGAAGCACAGCCTTTCCCTCATCCTCCACGGGGAAAGGATGTCCACAGAAGATCAGGTTGGCCAAGCAGGATCTGCCTTTCCTAAACCCACTCTGACTGCTCTGATCCTCTTGTCCTAACCAAGCCTGCAAATCTCTTGTAAACCTGAGCAGTTAAATATTCTTATCAAACTCCTCCTAAGACAACAGCCTAAAGGAATGATGATTTTGTCACATTCTTGAATGAATTTTCAGCCATTTTCACTGATTTTTCATCACCAAACCATTTTTCTTCTGAAAATGCACACCTCTGTTCAAGCAGGTAACAGTTGAGCTGTGGATGAAACCCCTAAAAGCTGATCCATGTGCATCACTGATTCCCCACCTCTGGAGTTACAGAGGGGGAAGCTGCCCTCACCCCTGCTCTGATGATGCCCTACAAAAACATCTGTTCCAGCTGGAATTTATTTGCCCAGTGCTGCCATTTCCCAAGGAACCAACCTGCTGCAAGGAGCTTTTTACCAGCTCTGGTCTGATCTCTTAAAAAGCCAACTCCAGGAACTCATTTAAGCAAAGCAGCTGAAAAAAAAGGCTCTTGGGTCTTGTTTTTCATTCCAGTGAACGGCCAAAATTTGCTGCTCCTCATTACTGAAGGTTTCATTATCCACGGGCTTTTATGGGAATCTAGTAAAATTTAATGTACTATTTCCCATGATTTATGTCCTTCTGGTGATATCCTTTGCACCTTTAATCCTTCCAGAGAAAAGCACATGAGTTGCTGGTGGCCCAAAGGCGTAATTTCAGATTTGAAGGAACATCACCTGCTAATTCCTGGTGCTGAATCCTTGTTCTGACACATGCATGGAGCAACAAATGCACAGCTCCTGCACAAATGAGTCCTTGGAAGATTTTTCTGCTCTGCCTCGCTACCAAACCCACAAGAAAACCCAATTCAAAATCCTCCTAATCAATAAAAGCATGAAAATCAAGTCTCCAAATAAAAAAATAAGTGCACTGTAGCCAAGTATCTGATGTTGGACAATCCACAGGAACAACTCATGAAATCACACAGAAACAGCAATTATGTGTTTACTCCTGGCTTTCACTGCATGGATCTAAAATCTCCTTGATTTTTTTCCCTTTTCTTCCCCCAAACTCACCCCAACATGATTAAATTTTAAGCACAAATGCTAAAGGGAAATCAGCCAGCTGCTGTCAGATCCTCAGGTGAGGTCCATAAGAAGAGAAGAAATCTTTTGAAGACTTCTTGAGCATTTCTGAAGCAGAAGCACCAGTGACAACAAAGTGGCACAATGGCATATTTTTAGATTCACCTTAAAATTTCAACATTCCCAAGCTCTGGCTCCTGCTGGGATTTTACAGGAGCAGGTTTAGAGGTGTCCACATGTTGTCACCTACACTGAAGTCCCTGGTTCTTGAAGAAAAAAGAGCCAGGAGCAATACCTAGACCTGACCTTAGAACCACTATGCTGCCTGGCTCTAGAAACTCCATTTTTCTCCCAGTACTTAAAACAAAAAAATCTAAATAAATTAACAATTCAGCATAAAATCTACATATGCCACCCATAGCAGATTTATTGTCACCACCAGCTCATCCTCTGCTGGATTTCTAAGAAGTATTATCCCAAATTTCCCAGGAAAAGGGCACTTTTGGGGTTGCTGTGAACCAGGCACGTTTCAGAGTTCCAGGAAGAGCCTGGCAAAGCAGGAACCTTCCTGAACACCCTTCAGAGCACAGAAAGTTCAAGCAGAGAAATAGAATTTCAAAGTGAATTGATTTCTCTGAACTGGCATGAAGGGAAAGTGTTACTGGTGAACTGCCACATCTCCAATCCTCAGGTGAGCATTACTGAAGGGTTTGTTTATTTTATGTGCAGCAGGAACAGCTTTAATTTCCTTATAAAGATTCTACAGCACAAGGTAACCTCTCCTCTGGGAAGGGAGTGCAGGAAGGACTCCAAATTTTGGCATTTTTGCTGGGATGGGATGAACGAGGCAATGCTTTAGAATGACACCCATTAATATGCACAGCCACTTTGTTTCATCAATAAAAAGCCCAAGAACTTAAGTGACTAAAGGCAGAAACAGCTTTTGTTATGCATACACATTAAGTTTGAAATTCTCTGGTACTTGTGCAGTCCTGGAAAAGGCTACTTTTAAATAAAATTACATGGGAAAAAATCTGCATAAGTACATTGTGCACTTGAAGCAGAACCATATGCATATTTTATGCTGATCAAATGTTTTCTCTTAGAATCCACATCTTTGCCAGGCTGAGGGACACTTGCCCAACACTTCACTGAGTGGCACAGAGCACAAGGAGGAGCCAAATAAGAGATTTTTTGGTGTGAAGAGCAAGAAGAGATCTGCAAAACCAGGATCAGGAGGGGCATCTCCTGCTCCATTCCCCATCCATGAGGTGGGAGATCCCCATCAGCTCCATGACTTCAGAACTTTTGGGTTTTTTACTCTAGAGAGGACCAATATTTTAGGAGGAAAAAATAGCAGACACTCTACAAATCACTGAAAAAGAAGTATTTTAACATTTAGAGGGGCTGGAAGTAGATGGTCTTTCAGGTCCCTTCCAACCCCAACCACTCTGTTTCCAGTGGTAAAGCTGAGATTCAAAACCACCAGGTTTTTGTGGTTTATTTTCTCAGTTCCTCAAACTCCTGTGATCTTTTGCAAGAAAACTGAACTGAACTTCTCCACTGATCACAGAGCAGAACAGGAATTCTTAAGTTTTTCCCTCAGAATTTTCCTGTGGTTCTTTTCTTCCAGCTTTTGAGTGCCCAAGCTGCAGTGTCCAGCTCTGAAAGTTTGTGACTCCTCACAAACCTCCAGGACACAGAAAAACAGCCCCAGGCTCCAAGAGCAGCCAGCCTGGCAGGAGCAGGGCTGGAAAACAAAACCCCTGGAGGAGCAGAAGATAAGAGCAATCAAATGGAACCATCTCAGAGGCAAGTGTGACAAAACTAGAAACAAAAGGATAAAAGAATTAATAAGGCTGAAAAGAGAAGGAAAGATTGTCTGCATTTGAGGAATATTGAAATAACCAGGTTTCAAAAGGGGGAAGAGGCTGCAGGTCACTTCTGTATTATTAATCAAGGACAACCCCACTTATCAATCTTCTGAAACAATACAAAGATTAATTTCCCCTCTCTGCAGCCCTTCCAAAGCCTCAGACAAAAGCACCAGAGGAAGAGTTTTGCTCGGTGTTTGTGGCAGTAACACGAATAAAAGATCAGCCCCCAGATTATTCCTGTGTACAGCCAGAGCTTTAGTCAAAGTTACAAAGCTCCCACAAGGAAAAGATTTGACCCTTTGGCTCCAGCACAATAAAAAACTTCAGTAATATCTACACAAACCTGGCTGCCTGCAGTAAATAATGCTGAGGAAACCTCCACACAGAATGACCTCATTGCAAATCTCTGCTGCTCAAGGTATCAAGAACACGATCAAGGTGAGAACAGAAAACTGAGTGTGTTTAACTGAAGCTGGTGGCAGGCAGGAGAGGGAAAAGATGATTTTCCATAAAGAAAAAAAGCAAGTTCTGCCTCTGGACACGACACCCACTCGTTCTGTGACACTGCACAAATCACTTCCCCAGTTTTTGTCTCCCCTGAACCACGAGGAGATGATTTGCCTCCCCCTACTCCAGCAAAATCAGCTGAAGATCTACAAATGAATAGATATGGCTGAAATACTCACTGCTGGTGCTTCCAGGAGTGCTGAACTGGGAAGTCTCAAGGAATTTCCGAGGTGTAGATAAATTAGTGACATCCATCAGAGGCACAGGAGAGGCATCTTTCACAAGGGACCTGTGTGAGGGGAAAGAATTAAAGCACACAGTTGATTATTATTTACAATTTATTTATTTACAATCTTTGTTCACAACAAATAATTCACTTATTCCTTACATTTTCAGCCTAAGAAATAGATATTCCCATTTCCATGTCTCGTGTCAAACTTAATCCTCCAAACTTCTTGATTCCCACCAGAAAATCTTTTTCCTGCCCTTCACATTCCTGTTCTGGACACACCCACAAAGGAACCTCCTTACTCAGAAATTAAAAGATTTTCCACTTGGCCATTTTTATCATAAATTCCCATTGCATTAATTGCCAAAAATGTGTCACTCTGTCCCAGCTGCTGCACTGTGGCAGGAGGACACATGGAAGAAACCAGGTTTTGGAGAAAGAAATGAGGAAGGCTCCTAAAATGGAGCTCAGAATGTTTGCTCAGAGGTCAAAATGCTCAAGGAAACCTGGAAAAATAAGGGTTAGGCTTGGTATCCTGCAGAAGAACAACCCAAAGCAACAAGTCACCCTTGCTGCAAGGGTTCCTGTTATCAAATACCCCCAAGTGCAACAGGGAAGGTGAGAAAAGGGAATTGAGAGTGAAAGGAAGGTCCCTGCAGCAGCCACACAAAAGTGCAGTTAATTAGCAGCTCCCCAAGTCTGGGTACACCAAAGCTTTGTGGCTGTTTTTAATTAATGAGATGAGTAAGGAGGAGACTGATGACTTGCTAGCAACCCTCCTTCTTAGAAATTTCAATTTCAATCAATCCTTTATTTCATGAATTCATTTAATGCAACAGGCTATCTTGCATTTTTGGCAGGCAGACTTTTATTCCTTGTCACAATAAAATGCTCATTTATCTTTTCTCTGCATCTCTATCAAGTGCTGGCTCCCCTCTTGTTCTCCAACTCTCCTACTCTGCAAAAATTATCTCCCAAAGCTGTGTCTCCCTTTTCCAGACACTTCCTTCCTTCCCTCCAACAACTCAGAATTAGCAACATCAGGAAAATCAGCCTATAATTAATTGAATTTCCACTGACCACAGGCACCAACCAGGTAAGAAGTTTCAACACCTTTAAAACACCTTGGAAACACAACAAAGCCAAGAGATTTCAGCTCAGAGACTTTGTGGCCTCCATCTCATCACCTCATGGTCGATTGGGAGGCTTTTAAAACTTAAGATATTTCCTACAAAATGAGCAGGTTTCCCTTTCCTCATGATCATGACATCTGTAGGAAAGGGATAACATCAGGGAAGGGAAAGAATACACAGAGGAGCTGTGGGAAGCAGCAAAACCCCAAGAGAAGCACTGAGAAAAGTGAAAGAACACAAAGGCCTGGAGGTGCTGAAGCATTGAAATACAGATTTTAGAGGAAATGCTGTAGTCTTAACTGAAAATCAGCTTTTGTAGAAATTAGTGAGAGAAACAGGAACTAGATAATTAACCCTGCATGCAAGTAACTAATGCTCTGCCACTGTGGGTTTGTGTAGTTGTGTTTGCAGCTAGGAACAGGAAAACTGATAAACAGATTTAAGGAAGGCCCTGACAAGTTCCAACTGCCCCATCTGGGAACCATTCTCAGAAGTTTTCCCAGGGGTAATTTGTATTGTCAAAGCCTATAGGGGTAGAAAGTCAAGGTGAGGAAGATGAGGATTACTTTATCCTCTGAGAACTCCCCTCAAATTATAAGACCACAACCCCAAATTAAGGAACATACCACACATCCTTAATGAAGAGGGGATGGGATGTGGTTTTGCTATGAATATGTGTTTGTATTTTGGATATTCAAAGCTTTTGTAAATAAATAGACTCTGGGTCTTTGCACTGAGCATGAGGGAATGATCCCCACAGTGCCCAGTGCTGCAATAAACATTCACTTCCTAACTCTAAGCTGTTAGAGAGTTGATGCCTTAGGTTTAAACTTTTATATTTTTCCAATCCTGTACTGCTAATGTAACTCTGAAGTTTCCTGTAGCTGTTAAGTGCTGTTCTCTATGCTAAGATAGACATAACAAAACCTCTAACTTGCTCTCCAAGGACACACAGACAAGAACTGTAAACCTTCATCTTGGGGAGAGGGGGGCAAGCTTGGGCAAATTCCATCCTTGCCTGGCTTCTGCTTGGGGAATTGATGCTGAGATCCAAGTGGGAAGAACTCGGGAGCTGTCCTTGTCCATGTTGGGATGCACTGAGGCAGGAGCCTCTGGAGGCCAGAGTGTACCTCTGAAGGCCTTTCCAATCAATCCCTCCTTTATTCCTTTATTCCTGTCTGCTCTCTGTTTCTAGGGAGCCATTTAAGGCATTAATAACAATGCCAGGCTTCAGAATTCCCCAAGCAGAAGCCAGGCAAGGATGGAATTTGCCCAAGCTTGCCCCCCTCTCCCCAAGATGAAGGTTTGCAGTTGCTGGTCAGAGGTTTTGTTCTGTCTATCTTAGCATAAGAGAACAGCACTTAATGAGCTACAGAAAACTTCAGAGTCACACTAGCAGTAGAGGATTTGAAAAATATAAAAGTTAAAACCTAAGGCATCATTATCTTCATCCAGACAATCCAGGAATGTGGGGGAACTTCCTTGCTTATCTTTGCTATCCTCTGAGTTAGCTACACGAACAGAAAGGAGCATTCTCCGTCTCATGCTATAATCCTAAGAAACCACTCTACTACTTCTATATTTATGTAACTAAGCTTTTTAACATTCCACATGACATTGATTGGAATATCTGTGCAAAGCCAAGAGCACAGTGTGGGTTCCCAACCCACCCGAGCCTGGCTCTGTCCCTGGCGCGCTGCCCCACGCGGTTGGTGGATTTGATGTAGAGGTGTCTGTGCAATTCATCGATGAGCACCAGGTGCAAATTCATCTTCTTGCTGTGCAGCTCCAGCCTCAGGTCGCTCAGCCCCTCCACCTGCAGGAGGGGACCCTCGAGGGAATCCACTGCTGACACCTGGGGGGAAAGCAGGGGACAACTTTCAGACATGGATTCGTTCAAATCTCACCATCAATTCCATTTTCTAATTTTTCCTTCTGCAGTTTTTCCTTTTGGATTTGGGGTGTGGCTGAATACCAGGATGATTCGATCCTTAAAACCTTCCTAAAGCAGAAAATCTTGAAGAAATATTTCTTTATTTCTAGTCCCAAACAAATTATACAGAAGGGTCCAACAGCCAAGTAATTGAGATTTAATGCACAGCCTTCAAATATTAAGCATATGTAAAAAACAAGTTAGTGAAAGCACAGTTCTTTAATACAAATCAAAGCACAGTTTATCCCCAAATAAGAGGATTATTAAGTAGAAAAGTGTTAGAAGAAGATAGTGACAATGATGTTTGATGGTTGTTATTTTTTTTTTCATTACAGAAACACCAAAAAACCCCATTATTCCTAATTCTACAAATGGGGGAGAAAATGGCTTAAATTTAATTTGTGTAAAGTCATGACTGAAAAAGCTTAAGAGGCCTCATCCTTTAGGCTGCACAAAGGTTATGTCCTGTGGCTACACCATGTGAATATCTGAAATAATGCCCAGCTGACATCCCATGGGCACTAAAATGAGGATCATAATGTCCTTTTCTATCCTAAAACCAAACAAAACCCAAACATGGACAAAACCCACCAGGAATGACAAATCAGTGCCTAAAAGTGCCATCCCCCCCAAAGCTTAGTTGGGTTTCTATTTAACAGAGATTTCCAGTTACTAATAAATAAATAATGGCATCCCTCTGCAGCTTCCAAACTCCGAGTGCTGATGCTGTAAGAAACTGGCAACAGAGTGTTTGGCATGCAGAGGTTTAAAATAAAATTGAAAAACTCATTCCTTACTAACTGAGGATGCTGTCAGTGAAATGAGACATTTGCTTGCACTTCAGGATCTCGGTTCAGAACAAAGCTGTCAGGCAAACATTAAAAATTAAAAGCAAAGATGCAGCGAGCAGACAGCCCAGCCGAGGGCTGCTCCCTCAGTACCAGTAAATATTAACTCTGCTGAAGGAACATCCATCACCAGGGTATTCCTTTGCTGGCCTCTAAGTCCAGGAAAAAAATTGGAATATCCATGGGACAGCCAAGATTTTTAGATTCATTTTGAAATGTCCTCACTTGCCACACAACAGTGTCCATCCTCTTCTTTCCCAGGACAGTCAGGGGAGTTTGGGCAACACAAAACCACCCTGGAGATGAAGGAAAAGCTCAATTTCCTTCTCCTTCTCCCCAGAGGAGTTGCCAGAGCACACAGGAGTGGAGATGCTCCACAGGCACCACGTGGGCAGCTCTGGCAGGAGTGGAAGTGTTAATTCTTCCCTTCTTCCTTTGAGCTGTCCCCCAAATTTCCCCATTACCAAAAGCACTTGAACCCCCCAAAAATCACTTCAGGGGAGCTGCAACTGCCCTGGGAGCTGGGCCAAAAATCCCAGCAGAGCAAGGAGCAGGAGCAGGAACAATGTTTGTCACACTGAGAAGCTGAGAGATGAAAAAGCAGCCAGAGAAGAAGTGAAATCAAGAGCAAAGTGACATTAAAAAAGTGACTTAAAAAAGTTCCAAGACATCCAGGAAAAGTTTTCTCTGAAAGGCAAGGAATGGGAATTGAAACTTTCCACTCGAATCTTTCAGCTCTGAGTTTGTCTTGCCAGTTCCTAAAGAGTTCATTGCTCACAAAAATAATTATTAAAGACAGAATATGGCTCCAAAATACATCTTTTAAGGAAAAAAATTGAATTTTCAACCATTTATTGTACTTCAAAACAAAAAAAAGGTTCAAGCCATGTTCGTGGAAATCAAAGGAAGGTCTCCAGTCAGTTTAGATGGCAACAAATACAAATATTATGTTAAAAACCAAACCAAACATTTTTCCTTTCTCCAATTTTGCTTACAGAAAGATGATTTAGGTCCTGGTAACAAAGCAGCACCCAAGATTATATTCCAGAATAAAAAAGATGAGATGAAAACCTTTGTGTGCTGGATAAGCCACCCCAGAACAGAATAAGCAACCAAAAGGAAGCAAAGACACCAATAAAAAATGGACAAAATTCAATATACACTAAAGGCAGATCAACAATGGAACTTTAGAAGAAACTTTTTTGCCTTTATGCCCCTGCTCAGCTCCCAACACACCAAAACTTGGACTGTGCCAGAGATGCCAATTGGCTTTCCCTGGTTTTTAACACTCCCATCACCTTCTGGGTGCCTCCAAAAGGACTACAAGAGGTGAAATTTCATAGAGAGGGGAAGAGTTCTCCTGCAAGGCTCCACTTAACTCTGATAAAGGAAAAGCAGCCCAAGAAAACCTAGAAATGAGATGTACAGAAGAACTACAAGCAGTTCAAGGGTGCAGAAAAAGCAGCTGATGCTCCCTCCTGGCTCTTTTTTCCACACACACACAATGGAAATAAAGTGATTTTTGTTTGTTTTTCTGCAGGGGGATCGTGGCATTGTGCTGGACTAGCTGGACACAAAGGTAATTCCAGGTCAAAGAGCTGCCCCAAGTTATTCTTCTGGCAGGGGCTGGGGTGCAGAGAGAAGCCACAGCAACACAAAAGTCGTTTTTCTTCTGGAAAATCTGCTTTACAATGAGCAAATAGCACCAAAAGAATGGGCAGTCCCCAGCAGCACCTCCTTTAATTCTTTAATTCAGCTCTCTCCCCCACTGCAAGCTGCTCAGGAGCACACAATAACTGTAATTTAGTCAAACACTCATTAAAATATTGGCCTGGATTAGCAGAGAATTGGGCTTAGATGTTCTGATAGTGATTCCTGATGTTCAAATCTTATCTCTACTTATTAGTACCTACAAGGAGCAAAGAGCCTTTAAGGAAAGGGAGATGAAATAAGCCTGAAAAAAGAGCTGTGCTTTGTATAAGCTAAAAATTGCAAGTTTATAGAAAATAACTGCAGCAGCAGCACCATTAGGCAGCTTGTTTAAAGGTCACAGGCAGTTTATAGCAGGGCTTAATTGCCTTCAAAAGAAAACACTGCTAAACACTTGCTTAGTGCACCAGGCAATTTGGAAAGGTTTAATTTAGCATTTTACAACAAATGAGAACCTAAGTGCTAACAAGGTATTTGTCAGAATTCTTCCTTTCCTCACTTCAGCCAAAGTTTTCCAATCTGCTTCCAGGGAAATCTGTTTGTTCCCTCAAAGGTTCTGCTGAACCCCCACAGGCCTGGAAGTGAGCAGAGAGAAAGTGAAAACTCTCAGTTCGATGCTTTTTTGCAGGGGATGGGGAAAAAAAAACCCCAAATAATGATAGAATCATAAAATCATGGAATGGTTTGGGTTGGAAGACAATAAAGATCAAACATTTCCCATAGGCAGGGACACCTTCCCCTGTCCCAGGGTGCTCCAAGTCCATCCAACCTGGCTTTGGACACTTCCAGGGATGAGAAATCCCCAATTTCTCTGGCACCTTCCCTCACAGGGAAGAATTCCTTCCTAAATTTATGGTTTATTAAGACTAGAAAACCAAATCCTTTCTGGCTGGGAAACCAGAATTTAGACAACAGATATGAATTTAGACAACAGATACGAATTTAGACAACAGATATGAAAACATGAACAAACAACTGAGAAAGGTTAAAAGAAAACAACGTGGTGGGTCATGATTGGAGATAAAAAAAGCCAAGTTGTACACAAACACAATCTGACAAAAGGGAAAAAGCTGAGCCCTCGGAAGGAAAGAGTAAAATAAATAAGCAACAACCCAGAAGGTTCCAGCTGCCTCGCTGGTGAATACAACAATGCTGACATTTAAAGGGAGAATTGATCTGCTGCTTTTACAAGGGACTCACTTTCATGAGGTACAGGAAAGGAAAATGACTAAAAAAACAGCTTAAATAAGTGTAGGCAGATCTAAGCAAGCAGGTCACTGAATTCCATCTGCACCTGACGTGCAGGAGATAAGGACTGAGCCTGGACACTGCTGTGGAACAGGAAAAGTCCTCCCAAGCAGCTTTTGGGACTTGGCAGTGGGCAAAAAGACAGAACACCCACAAATTCTGATCCCTCCCTTCCCTGGGAGCGTGGGGAGGCCCTGGAATAATTCCTAGAGGAGCCCCTGGATCCCTGGAAGTGTCCAAGAGGTTGGACAGGGCATGGAGCAGCCTGGGGGAGTGGGAGTGTTGCCTTTTCCTGGTTTTAAAATTAAAACCAAACCACAGTTTATGAGGAAAAGTTTTTATTTTGGTATTTATTTCAGGATCTTTGGGTACAGCACTTGGTCCAGGTGGAATGCTTTGAAAAAATGTATGCACTCTTGTTACACTGAAATACACACAATTATAGGTTCTGTAAAATTAACATATTTATCAAAGATTTCTCAATGAGAGGTTCGAGTGAACTTTTAGTTCTGAGGGATTTTTTGCTCTGGATGGGCCTATCTTAGTTCAGAAAAATGTGTTTTGGAGAGGACCTTGGTGTTTGGAGCTTTTAGAATGTTTGGTTTCTTGGCTTAATGGTGTTGTGGGTCTGAGTTATCAGCCTTGGGAAGTTACAAGTGTGGGGCTAAAAGCACTAAGAATACATCAAACTATAAAAGAGAATGGAAGAGGGGTATAAAAGAAAAAGTAAAAAAATCATTCTGGCATCAGGAGGTGCCCATGGGAACTGAGTGATCCTGAAGGTCCTTTCCAACCCAAACCTGGGCACCAAAGTGCAGTGAGAGGCAGGACAGGAGCACAGAACACTCGCAGGTGCCACCCCATTTCTGTGCCACCCCATTTCTGTGCCACCCCATTTCTGTGCCACCCCACTTCTGTGCCACCCCATTTCTGTGCCCCCCCATTTCTGTGCCACCCCACTTCTGTGCCACCCACTGCCTCAGCACAGGAGCTGTCACAGATTGAGCCTGGAAAAGCCATGGGAAAAGCAACTTGAGCAAAACAAGGAAAGGAACAAAGTTGTTGGACTCGAATTGTACCTGGAGAGCAGCAAGCAGATGTTTACTTCAGCAGGGTTTGTTTGTGTTCTCTCCTTTTCCCCACCTCAAAACCCAAATCACTCAGAAGTTTGTGGTAATTAGCAATAAAATAAGCAAGGAATTCCTCAAGTTAAGGCTGTTTTGCTTGTAAAATCCTCACATTTTCAATTTATAATGGAGGGAATCCCAGAATGTCCTGAGCTGGAAGGGATCCACAAAAATCACTGAGTCCAATGATGAGGACAACACCCAAAAAACAGAAGCCTGTGAAGCACTCAGAGACTGCTGGAAACACTTAATGAGTAACTGATTAAAGCTGCTTTATGCTGAATTTATATCTTTTCATTCCAACCTTGACATATTATATTTTTAATTGCAAGTTTTATCAAGGCTGTGTTTCAGCTGTAGATTTATTGCAGAATTTTGGCTGCAAGGTGAATGAAGATGAAGCAGGAAAGTGATGGCCTTGGAGGATGGGCCAGCCAAAAAATGGAAAACTTGCATGGAAAAGAGGAAATCCAAAGGCTGGGAATTGTCTGCTATCAAATTGCCACAGCATGGGGGGAGGTGGCATCAAGGCAAATCAGTGAAGAGGAATGAGTTAAGTAAAACCACCCTGGTGATCCTAAGGAGGGAGTGTCCAGCTAAAAATCATGGAAAATGGGAAAAGCCCAGAGATATTCCTGACTGCCTTCTTCCCCCTAGAAACAGGAAATGGGGAGAAGTTTGAGGATTAATGAGGAGCTGATGGACAGCACTGGCTGTTGATAAACACGATGGATCTCCAGGCGAGGGAAAAAATTGCTCCCAGTTTTGTTCACCTTTAAAAATCTTGTAAAAATCAAGAGGCAAAAAGCAAACAAAGCTGTAAAAGACAACGATGGATCCTCTGCAATATTTTGGGAAGAGCTGAGCTCACTCCTCTTCACAGCATGAAAGGATTTGTGACCAAATGATGCTCAAAATGAGGGGGACTGACACAGATGAGTGAAGCTGAGAGGGGGAGAGGTTTGGAAAAATCAGTTTGAAAGATTCTGAGCGATACAGACACAAAAAAAAAGTGCTCAGTTTGCAGGAAAACATCCTCAAAAAAAAAAAATCATGCTCATCCTGGGACAAGCAAACTGATCTGATGGGGGAAGGAGAGAAAAAAATGTGCAGAGAAAAGTAAAAGGTTTATTTTGGGCAAACCTGGTCTAAAACACCTCAACACAAAGGACAAACAACTTTTATTTTTCTGAGCCACTCCAATGGCAATGACCAAACACTGTTTTCCCTCTGCAAACTTTTAAATATTTATAAAATTATGTTCCTCACTTGCTGTCCTTTCCTCCAGCTACAGAAATTTAATTCTTTTGCATTTGCCTCAGTCACCCATCAATCATTCTCCTTCCTCCTCCACTCACTGTAATTCATCAATGTCTTTCTAGCCACAAAGTGCTGGAATCAAAAGTGGTGCTCAAGGAAGAAAAGGACTAAAAACAAGAGTTTTCTCCAACTGCTCACTTGGACCTGAACACACATTCTGCAATTTCTCACCAGGATGGACAAATGATTTCCCTGAAATGGCAGAATTCTCTTCCTGGCATCACAGAGTTACCCAAGACTTTCTCCTTTCACTTCTGATTTCCATTTTCATCCCAAATGTTTCAAATGCTTTAGGAAGAACTAAATTTATTACACCTTTCCACCAGCTTTAAAGGTGCATTTTCAAAATAATTCCACCAGATTTATCTGGATTATTTTAGAGTGTCCCATAACCCTTCAACAATTTTCCAGGGTGTTGTCATAATGTTTTACTGGGAATTAAATTCTGTCTGGCACCCCAGAGTTTAAAAAAGAATTCCTGGAAAGATCAAAGATTGCTGGAAAAGGATCCTCTGTATTCCAGCTCTGCTCTGCCTTCATTACAGGCTGATTTCTTATTTAATAAACTTTCATCAGCTGAAATGAAGAGTTGTTATGAGCAGAGCCAAGAGCCCCCTGATGATGCTCTGGAGAGGCACTGAGGAGGAGCTGGGGTCAAGCACGTGGCAATGCAAATGAAGCAGCTTTAGGTACTAAAACTTCATGCAAGAAAATGCCCTGATAATGCAAATTATGGCAGGGAAAGAATGAGAGCAAGAATTGGTAACTATGGCCAGGGGGGAAAAAAAAATAAGATGTTTCAAAGGGATAGAAACTCCATGTTGTAATGTGTTTATGAAACATAATCAAGAGAGAATTTTGAGAAAAAATAGAGAGGAAACAGGTGGGAAGTGTTGTAATAATGCACCACCAACCCTTCCTGCATAAGGAAAGTACCAGTGCTCTACCAAACTTCACCTGGACAAACCCAGTGCCCTCAGATCCTCCTTGTGCCCCAGACCTTTCACCAGACACACAAAAGCCATGATTTCCATGTTTTTGTGAGTCACCAAATTGCAGGTATCTATGGAATTATCTATGGAATTAATAAAACTAACAAAAACCAAGGTGCCTCTTTCTCACCTGACCCTCACACCCTACCACATCAGCAGGTTTGCCAATCATTAACAATTAACAGAAACCTCACAGGAAAGGAGGCACAACTCTGGAGGTTGCACTTCTCAAAAGAGAGTTTCAAGCAGAGCCAAACATTAAATTTACCTGTAAAGGCATTTCTACAGAATCCCAACCAAACCAAGGGCTCTCATTTCCACTTACTTAATTCCAAAATATATAACTCTTCCACTTTTGCACCAAGGAATGCAGAAACAAAATGAAAGTGGTTTTATTGATTTTCCTTGTTCCTGCTGAAAGGCAGCCAGTAAACAAAACAGACTGAGAACTGCATTGTTATTTTTATTTATTTCATTATTCCAGGCTACTTAAGGTGTAAGAACTCTGCTCACTACAAGGCACTTTGAATTGGAAGGTTCTTCTTGTGGCAGCCTGAGGAAAGCCACAGGTGGCAGCTACAGTCAGGAGATAAAAATGAAACCTCTCAGCCATGCCCAGGGCTACAAAGAGGCAGTGTTTTCCAGGGAGGTGGTGTCACTCCAAATGCTGTTCCAGAGGTTTAACATGGAGGGCACAGAAAAGCGAGGAGGACTTGAGGTTGTTGAGGAGGACACAGAATCCCAGAATGGTTTGGGTTGGAAGGGACCTTAAAGCTCATCCAGTGCCACCCCTGCCATGGCAGGGACACCTTCCACCATCCCAGGCTGCTCCAAGCTCTGTCCAGCCTGGCCTTGGGCACTGCCAGGGATGGAGAAGCTTCTCTGGGATGAATGTTCATTATGGTGATGCCTTAGGTTTTAACTTTTATATTTTTGTACTCCTGTACTGCTGGTGTAACTCTGATGGTTTCTGTAACTTGCTAAATGCTGTTCTCTGTGCTCAGATAGACATAACAAAACCTCTGACTTGCCCTTCAAGGACACCTAGAAACAAGAACTGTAAACCTTCATCTTAAGAAGAAGAGAGCAGGCCAAAGGAAATCACATCATTGGCTGAGCTCTGGTTGGTGAATTTATGTTGTTATAAAAGTGTGAAGCACTCGTGACCTGGGTGTGCATTTTGGGATCCACTGAGGCAGGACCTCAGGATCCCAAAGTGTGCCCCTGAAAGCCTTTCAAATAAATCCCACCTTTTATTCCTTTATTCCTGTCTAGTCTCTGTTTCTAAATAGCCATTTAAGGCATCAATGAGATGAGTAAAAAGAGGGTAAATATTTTGCACACAGAGCAAAAACCTCCCTCAGCTCCTGAGAAAACATTCCAATATTTTAAATCCCTTGTTTGACTCCCTCTTCCCACAGCAAGGGAGGTTCCTTGTCCCCACTGTTCTCCAGGATATCCCTGCCCTTGCTTGGTTTCTCCTGTGTCTCCTTTTCCTGGGCCACCTTTGTTTTCCAGAGCAGCTGTGGCTGCCCCTGGATCCCTGGAAGTGTCCAAGGCCAGGTTGGACAGAGCTTGGAGCAGCCTGGGATAGAGGGAGGTGTCCCTGCCCATGGCAGGGGTGGCACTGGATGAGCTTTAAGGTCCCTTCCAACCCAAACCATTCCATGATTTCTGCACAGCATTTCTACTTATTTTAACACCCCTTCCACTTCTCCCCCTGTTGTCACCCACAAAGTCACTCAGTTGTGTTGTAAAGTCCTGCACTTAAAAAAAACAAAACCACTTTTTTTGTAAAATGTCAAACGTGCAGTGGCAAAGTTGGCAGCTCCAAAAAATCCTGCTGCTATTATTCATATCAGAAAACAGAGCTGGAAATACTACTACTAATTATTATTATTATTATTTTCCTGACATTAGAAAACTGAAGTTTAAGTTCTTAACATTGGAAGAGAAAGAAAAGTAGGTGCTGGAGTATTGTCCATTTGTGGAGAAACAAATTTCTGTCACTTCAGCTTTGTATTTCCTGGGAAAAAGACACAGGAGGAGGATGTGCCCATGAGGAAAATACAAATTCCTCACTCTGCAACACAAGGATGGGGCAAGTAAAGTGAAAAATAATCAAAGGGCTCCATCCTTCCTTCTTCCTACCTTCATTCTTCCTACCAAAAAAATTCAGCTGGAAATAGCAGCAATCCTCCCTCTTATCCCATGGATATTCTGCAGCTCCAGTGTCTATTACCTGACACAAGGGCAGATCCAGACACAAAACCAAAGCAGCCTAAAGAGTTTTTATTTAATTATACGACCTTGAATTACTTGATTCAACAATACTTCTTCCCTCCACTGTTTTTAGTATTTAATCTTTTAATTTATAGAAACAAATGGTGAATATTCACTTTTCCCTATGGGGACCTCATGGCTCAACAGTGGAATCAAAAGAATTAAACAAACAGCACAGCCCTCCACGATCTTGAGCTAATTGATTTATTAATTACTATGCAGAGCATAATCAATGCACATCCCAGTGCTGAGGAGACTGGACATGGAGCTCTTCCTCCCAGGGTGTGGATCTCCTGTCCTGGCCACTGCTGCTGATCTCTGCTCTGCTTTCTGGTGGTGTGGAACACTTCCAAAACATCTCTTCTGGAAGAACTTGGATTGCTCATCCCAGCAGCCAAGCTCAGGCTCCCAGGGAAGTGACACCAATCTGTCCCTGCTGGCACCTGCTCTGGAGATTGCTCTTGGGAAGCTCCTCTTGGGTCAGAATTTCCCCTCAGTATCAAATCACAGAATTATGGAATTGTTTAGATTGGAAAAGATCTCTGAGATCATCAAGTCCAATCATTCCCCAGCACTGCCAAGGCCACCACTGCCCATATCCCCAAGTGCCACATCCACAGGGCTTTAAATCCCTCCAGGGATGGGGACTGCACCACCACCACCCTTTCACTGAAGAAATTGTCCCCCATATCCAATCTAAACCTCCCCTGGCCCAGCCTGAGGCCATTTCCTCATCCTGTCCCTGTTCCCTGGGAGCAGAGCCCAATCCCCCCTGGCTGCCCCCTCCTGTCAGGGAATTGTGGAGAGGCACAAGGTCCCCCCCAGAACCCTTTTCTTGTTTTACATTAAACAAAAACCACCCACAAATGGCTGCACGAGCACTCAAGTGCCACATAAAAGTGAATATTGCTGTCAGTAATTCAGTGTGTGAAAAAACAGCTCCATTTCAGGAAAATGTACAAACTCACTCTATAAAAAAGGCACATAAAGAAATGGAAAATAACTAAAATGCATTCCAGCTCAAACAGGCATTTTATCTGTTCCAGACATTCCCAAATTCTCCAAAGCTTCACAATTCAAAGGATGCTGGAAATGGGTTCTTTTAGACAACCTGTAATGTGCAATTATAGGACAGCAAGCCTGATCCTACTGCCTTTACTCCTGGAATTATCAAGATGCTGGAGGAACACACAACAGGAACAGCTGATATTTTGTGTGCTGCTCTGGCTGGATACAGAATCAGAAAGAAAAAAAAAAAAGCTGTCACTTAAAAAAATTTTAACTTCATACAAATGTAAGCTGTCACAAAGTACCTCTGCATTGTGTTTATCCGACTGGGAAAAGCTGCCAGTCTTTTATTAACAACCCTTGCCTGCATTACTCAGTCACTGCACATTAGAACCAGCAGCTGGAGAGTTTTGAGTGATAATGAAACCTGTAACAAGCCATCCTCAGCCCTCTTTTCCAAACAATAAGGGAATTAAAATTTCAATTTAAATGCAGAGGTTTGAAACACGCTTCAGTGGCAAAATTACTTCAATTAATGTGAGTGGAATACAAAGAGCAGGCTGCAGGAATGGGATGCAGCAGGCTGGAATGATGCCTTTGGAGTGATTGCATGCACCCAGCACAGGGCTGCAAAGGTCTCATTCTGACTGGATGGATCACAAGGCTACAGCAACAGCATCAATCAGGGCTGCAATTGCAGGGTGAGGGCTACAAACTCCTTGGCAGATCACTCTGGGCTTTTTCTAAGCCATGAGCAGCTGTTTACCTTGAGGAATGAAACCAAAGGACAGGCAGATCTATGGACACTCTGCTTCCCTGACAGATCAGTAATGATTTTACATAATATTCCTATCATATCAAAGGAGAAGGGAATTATCCCACAGCCAGTGAGTGATTACAACATCACAGCCTCGCAGAGCTGTGTTAACACAAGATGGCAAAAGCCAATGAGCCTGCAGTGATTTTTGGCCAGGGAAAAGCTCCAAATTCAGGTGAATTACTGATTCTTTATACAGGCACATTTGTCTTCAAATGAGAATTGCAAGTGTCAATGAGTGGCTGAAATTGAGTGTTCAATTTCCACTCGTGGTTTCTCTGCATTCTGTGATATATATATTCAAAAAAGCCCATGAACTAGTAGCTGCTTTTTGTATCATTATTATTTGATTTATTAGAAAAGATTTTCTATTCTGAAAACAAAAGAACAACTGGAACAGCAATGGAAATGCTGCAGAAGTCTATAAATCAGAGAGATCTAATGCTGTCTCTCCCTCATAGCCACAGGCAACTTTACCCAAGCACACATATTTATATAAACCTAAGTGTTTATATTTAAAATAAATATACACAAAATACTGCAAATCAGTAAGATATCAAATACACAGGTTGGAAACCATTTCTGAAGCAGAATGTATGAGAAATCCTAAGCAATGTTATTTTTCTTCTTACAGTTCCTATGATGCCAGGATGATTTTTTGCCTTTTCTTTTATACCCCTCTTATATAGTTTTATGTATTCTCAGTGCTTTTACCTCACACACTTGTACCTTCCCAAGGCTGATAACTCAGCTCAGCCCCACAGCACTGTTAAACCAGGAGAGCAAACATCCTGGGAGCCCCAGACACCAAAATCCTCTCCAAAACATATTTTTATAAACTCAGCCAGGCCCATCCAAAGAGAAAGTTCCTCAGAATGAGAGGTTCACTCCAGATCTCATTGGGGAATCTTTGATAGATGTGCTAATTTGCAAGGCCTATAATTGTGTGTATTTCAGGGCATTCCACCTGGACCAAGTGCTGCACCCAAGGATCCTGAAATAAATACCAAGGTAAAAACCCCTTTTCCCCACAAATCGTGTTTTGGGTTTAATTTTAAGACCAGGGAAAGGCAACACTATCATAGATTTCCAATAGGAAATAGATTACTTGTCTGGAATTTTGAAAAGATTTTTTTTTTAATTCAAAAAGGAACTCACCAAAACAAACAAACAAACAAACAAACAAACCAAGCAAACTGGTGAAAAAAGCACCAATGTTTCAACTGATGCTGATGGAAACTGTGAATACTGTGTTTTAATACTACACTGAGCACCCTTAATTTACACCTCATTTTTTATATCTGACAATTAAAAATATCAGGCAAACACCACACTTGGATTTTCCCATTTCTGGAGTTGTCCAAGGCCAGGTTGGAGGAGGCTTGGAGCAATGTGGGAGAGTGGGAGGTGTCCCTGCCCCTGGTAGGGGTGGGAACTGGATGAGATTTAAGGTCCCTTCCCACCCAAACCATTCCATGAGTGCAAGAGAAGAGGAGGAACAGAGAAGCAAAAGGAAAGCAACAACAAAAACCAGGAAGGATTTTCCACACAGGAAGATAGGAGGAGATTGGTGTCCAGCTGTGGGAAATGTAGCAGAGGGAACAAGGTAAGTTTTACAAAGTCTTATTTAAGGTAAAATAAGATAAAGCAAAAAGGAGGAAATTAAAGTTCAAGGTGCCAACATGAAAAGTTCCAGCTCCTTCTCCTGTTGGGTAATGACTCATTAAAAAGAAGTGAAGAGGCAAAGCTAAGAAGGACAACAAAGGACACTGAAGTGGAAAAAAAATCAACAAAACAAGGCAATGAAAAGATGGCCTTAAAGGCACTGTGTGGCACAGAGGAGTAAGAAACAGAGGTGCAACTTTTGCCTCCACTCTCAAATCACAGAGTGGTTCAGGATGGAAAGGACCTCTGGAGAACAGAAAATCCTCCTCCCTGCCCAGGCATGGGCACCTAGAGCCACATCCAGTCTGGATTTGAACATTTTCCAAAGAGGGAGACTCCAAAACCTCTCTGGGTCTAGAGAGCTTGAACTTATTCAAGTGTTCAGCCATTCCTAGAGTAAAAAAGGCTCTGAGGGGCAAACTATTCCCTGTGGTTCAGTCTGTGACCATTCCTCTTCTCCCTGAAGAGAAAGGAGAGTCTGGCTGTCTTTCCTTTATTATCAGACAGTAATAACCATCAGTAACATCTCCCTGAGGACTCTCTCAGCCTCTCTCCATGTTTGAGATGCTCCTTAACCATCCCCCAAATCCCTCACTGGCTGGATCCAGTAATTCCATCTCTCCTGTACTGGGGAGAGCCCAGAACTGCACTGAGCACTCTACATGGCAGAGTTGAGAAGGGAAAAATCACTCCCTTGTTTTTAATTACTAGAAGGCAGTTTCAGGAAAGGAAGGACTGGAGCTGGTGAGGAAATGTGCTTGTTAAGTTTAGAAAAAGAGAGATTGTTATTAGAGAAGTCCAGGAAACTTCTAACTCCACACAAGACTGGAACTGAAAGGCAAGCTTATGAAAGAGCTGGAACTGAAGAGAAAAAACACTTGAAGGAAAGGAGAAAAAGAGATTAAAAAAGAGCTGGAAGGAAGCAGAAAGGATCAAGAGCCCTGGTAAAAGAATCATAAGAGTCACAAAAACAATAATGTTGGAAAAGATCTTTGAGATCATCAAGTCCAACCTATGGCCAATCCCCATGGGCATCGAGTGCCACATCCAGGAATTCCTTGGACACCTCCAGGGGTGGGCACTCCAAACCTCCCTGGGTAGCCTCTGCCAGTGCCTGATCACCCTTTCTGGGAAGAAATTCCTCCTCATGCCCAACCTAAACCTTCAGGCTTTGTCCTCTCATCCACACAATGAGGGGAAAACACCTAAATTGTGCAGAGTCTCCCCTGTGAATAGTGACCAAAGGTGTGAGTGCATTGTGGGGATGGAATGGGAGGGACACAGGACAGGTCCTTCTATGATAAAAATGGGTTTGAAGTAACTGGTAAGGTTTTAAGAAAGAAGATGATCCAGGCAGGTGTCTGGAAAATGAGTTTTAAAATAAAGCATGAGACTGTTAAAGAAGGAGAGGGGAAAA
>VZTN01021912.1:64942-127516 GCA_013400515.1 Erpornis zantholeuca
AGGGAGAGGGGAAAAAGGGAGAGGGGAAAAAAGGGAGAGGGAAAAAAGGGAGAGGAAAAAAGGGAGGGGGAAAAAAGGGAGAGGGGAAAAAAGGGAGGGGAAAAAAAGGGAGGGGAAAAAAAGGGAGGGGAAAAAAAGGGAGGGGAAAAAAAGGGAGGGGAAAAAAAGGGAGGGGAGGAAAAGGGAGGGGAGGAAAAGGGGGAAGAAAAGGAGGGAGGAAAAGGGGGAAGAGGAAGGATGTACCAGCATGTCGGTGGCGTTGAGGTAGCGCTTGCTGGCCATGCACTGCTCCAGCTTCTGAGGGACCTGCTTGATGTTCTCGATCTCGTCCAGCAGGTTCAGGACATGCTTGTGCTCGATGCCCTCGATCCACAGCTTGCGCAGCTCGTCCCTCTTGCAGTGCAGCAGCATCTTGCAGGACAGCAGGTTCTCCTTCACCTGCAAGGGTTAATCACATCTGTCCCTGGCACTGAGAGCAGCCCCTCCCCACCTTGGCTTCACCAGGGATTCCAAAAATATCACAAGGCTGAAAGCAAGGCTAATTTCCTTTACAGTGCTTTGGGTGAACTGTGCACACCCTAAAAAGTGAACTTCTTTTACAGTGAAATGTTCTTTAATATAGATTTCATAGCACCAGTGAAAATTTAACTGCAGTACCACAATGTAATTAAACACCAGCTCCTCTTAACCACAACCAGGGCCTGATGTGCCCATTTCCCAAAATCCAATTCAGGATTTTGGCAAACAGCAAGAATCCAATTTTCAGTGCAAGCAAATAAGCCACCACTAATTTTCCTGCTGCAAACGTTTTCCATCTGCCTATTAAATCTTTTGGCATATCTCCTCCTTTCTTCAAGTTTGGTGTCCTTTCCTTAAAACAAGACTAGCTAAGAATAAAACCATTTTCCCAATGACTTGAGCAATACCATTTTTTTTTGGAAAAGAAGATTTAATCAGAACATTTGTGAGTTCAAATCAGCATTTCCATTATTTATCAGGGCCATTACAAACCCTTTAGTGCTGCCATTCAGTTTGGTTCTGAGCCTCATGCCAGAGTGGCAAAATCTCTTAATTTTTCCCCCTTCAGGAAACATCAAGAGTTTTTCTTCTCCATTCTCTCTACTCACAGCATTCCCTGCTTTCAGGTTCTCCCCTGCTAAGGTCAGTGTAACCTAGCTTTTCCTGCATAATGCAAATCAACAATCCATATTAAAATGTGGAAGCAATTAGCAGCACAGCTTCACACATTGCTTTCACACCACTCTTGTTTTGTGATAAGTTATGAATACTTGGGGCCCAACCTTTTCAGGCTGAACTCTCACTGAATTACACATGAAGAGAGACACTCAGAAGGAACCCTTCCATTTATTTTTAAATAATGAGCCTTTAAAGCACTCCACAACTCCCTCTTCTGCTGGACTTTCCCCTACCTTGTTCACCTGAAGGCAGTTTGAAAAAATATGTGAAAAACTCATCAATGGACCAAAACTGGACACTGATAAATAACAGCAGCTCCATAAAACAGCCTCTGTCCAGAGGCAGGAGACTTGGAGATTTCAACACTGCTCTCCAAAATGAAAAGAGGAGCATGGAAAAATCCTCAGCCAACAAAAAAAAGCCTCATCTAAGAGTGTCATAAAAAGCAGAGGCAAACTAAAACACACACTGAGTTCATTTCACATCTAATCCCTGTTCAATACATTAATTGGAAATGTTTAACTGACCTGGCACAGCATCATCAGTGGACTGCAGCTACAGAGAGCCAAAGTAGGTCAGGAAAACAATCATGGGGCCAGAAGGAATCTCACCAGACATTTCTGCTCCTGTCCTTGCAAGAAAGATCATCTACTCTATCCACACCTGGGAGCAGGGGAAGGAATGAACAGCAGATCTTTATAAAAAAACCTCCCCTTGGTAACCCAAATTGGTTCTGCTTCATAATTCAGTTTTACAGTGGCAACACCTCCGTAGCTGAACTCCAAACTAAACCCTTCCCACCAGGAATTCACAGCAGAATCGACTACAAAAGGCAGATCCACAGAGGAATTTCTGTCACTTGTCTAATTCCTAATGCAAAGAACTGCCACATGATCACCCACCTTGGCCAGAGGGGACACGAGGAGCAAACCTGGCAAGGTAACACAGATTAATGACAAACCAGACCTGTGAGGGCCTCCTGTGAGATTAGGTCAAATCCACTCCAATACATATTGACCCAAACTAATAAGCAAACTTAAATACCAAAGGTCCCTCACCCTCCCAGTCATTCTTCTAGGTGGGACCCAAAGGTCACACCACTCTCTGGCTGCTGTGACCTCTGCAAAGCTTTGCACCCTGGGTGAAACCAGGCCACTGCCTACAGCTGATTTCAAATTTAGTGGAATTGATCTCTGCTTTCAGAGTGCTGAGCTTTGTCCATAAATCCTAGAATGAACTCTTACCCTTGGAAAGCATCAGAACGCTCTCATTTTCTTTGAAAATGTTAAATGAATTTTCAAAGCCAGGAGGGTCAGTGTGTAACCCCACAAGGTTAAAAATCTACTGCTCCTAAAGCATTGCTGGGAAAGGTTTTAAGATGAGACCTTCACAACGCCAGCAAAAAAAAGAAAGGAATTAAGAAATATTTGCTGCCTTGTTTGCAAAGTTTAGGTACAGCAAACTGCACAGGAAGTACAAGACAGGAGCCCAAAAAACTCATCTGCTGCTGCAGGGACAGAGCAGCTCAAACAAATCCCCAGCCATGACTGCCAGAGTTATTTACTGGCACCGTACCCAAGTGTGAGCACTCAAAATGCAGAAAGATTTGGGGGCAACAGAGTTCATGGACATTCACACAACACAGCTGAGCTTGGAAATAGAATCAAAATTCATATTCTGTGAGCAAAAAGCAAGCTGATGAATCACCCAGACTATTCAGGAGGTGGCTGGAGGCCAAGACAGCAAAACATGAAAAGATGAGATGGAAAGGTGTGAGCTCAGCAGCCCTGGAGACTTCAAAAGCCTGATAGCAACATGACCAGACAATAAATGAACAGGGGCACCACAAGGCTCTGTGCTTCACACCCACCTCTCAGTTCAACTTCTGACTACTTCTGTTCTCTGTGAGATCCTACAGAAAATGTTGCCAGTAAGACACAGCTTGGGACAGTGGCACTGGGCCTGGGTGATCCTGTAATGACACAGAGTCACTGCGATTCAGGCCTGGCTTAAAATTAGGACCATGCAAAGATGTGGGGTTGAAGGGAATGTAAAGATCATCTTCCAACCCCCTGCCATGGACAGGGACACCTCCCACTGTCCCAGGCTGCTCCAAGCTCTGTCCAACCTGGCCTTGGACACTGCCAGGGATCCAGGGGCAGCCACAGCTGCTCTGGGAATTCCATCCCAGCTCCTCCCCACCCTCCCAGCCAGGAATTCCCAATTCCCAACATCCCATCCATACCTGCCCTCTGGCACTGGGAAGCCATTCCCTGGCTCCTGTCCCTCCAGGCCTTGTCCCCAGTCCCTCTGCAGCTCTCCTGGAGCTCCTTTAAGCCCTGCAAGAGGCTCTGAGCTCTCCCTGGATCCTTCTCTTCTCCAGGTGAGCATTCCCAGCTCTCCCACCCTGGCTCCAGAGCAGAGAGGCTCCAGCCCTGGGAGCAGCTCTGTGGCCACCTCTGGACCTGTCCCAACAGGGCAGGACACAGGACTCCAGGTGGGAGTTCAGTGGGAATTTAGTGGGAACAGCATTTTCTCAACTCACTTTTAACTCAACTCAGAACAATGACAAGAAACTACAAAAACAAAGAGAGAAACAAAAGCTTCAAACAGGACCTTGGATCTTCCACCACTAACAAAACCACCAAGAGCAGAGAGGAAAAAAAGGAGATTTGCAGCTGGAGCAGAGCCTGTGGAGCTGACCCAAACCCAGAAAGGCTCAGGGGTGGCCCCCACCTGCTTGATCTTGTTGCGGGAGTTGGTGATGCGCTCGGTGATGCTCTGGTAGGTGCGGATGGCTGTGGTCAGCTCCGTGTAGTGCTGCACTATGAGCTCGTCCAGGTCCCTGTCACACTTCTCATATGCCTCCTCCAGCCTCCCCTTCTCGTTCTCCCTGTCCTCCACGTCATCGCTGGTGGATAAAGTCCTGAGGACAACAAGATGGCAAAAGTTATTTGGAGTGAAGGCAACTGGGGTTTATCACAGAGAGATTAAAGCACTGCAAGAAAAGAAATCCATCAATATTGTGGTTTTTAAAGGCTTCAGAGCTTTCTTTGTCCCTTTTCAGGGGAAGTTCTCTATTGGTTCTCACAGTGCCAGAGTATCATTAATACAGGCATAATGTAGCATATGAAATATCCCCTGATTTATTATTTATAAAGAGCTAGAAGGAAAAAATCCTGCTTTGGTCTCAGGGATGAGTGCAGCTTGTGCAGTATTGTAGCTTCCATAATTTACCTGCTAAAGGTAAGGGATGTCACAGGGACACAAAGAAATCCATCACAAATCTGTGCAGGTCTTCCCACTGTTTCCAAACACACACCAGTACAGCATGAAAGGATCACAAGCCCTTATTGCACCTCCTCATTTTTTTTAACCTCTGACTAACATGATGTAGCAAGATTCTTTTTTATTTTGTTATTTAAATCAATGAAGTTTGAGATTGCAACAAAACCACTGAAAACTGTGAAACTGGACTTAAGTTAAAACCTTCTTGATGTCATTCCAAATTTCTCTTCAAGAATCAGTGCAATCTCCTCCTTCTGCCTTTGAGAGGATAACAATCCCAGAAAGAACAGCAGGAACCTTTTCCTGATATCCAACCTCTACCTCCCCTGACACAGCTCCATGGACCTTTAAAGTACCTGCACATAACCAAAATTGGGCCCCTCAGGACCTGTCCCTGTCACAGAGAGCAGAGATCAGAGCTGCCCCTCCTGCAGAAGCTGCAGCCCCCCACGAGTCTCCCCTCAAAACAACTTCTTCCAAAGCATAGAATTAATTGCAGCATTTCAAGTTCCATGCTTTATGGTATCTACAGAAACAAGAATCCTTACTAATATTATCCTATTCTATATTAATTCTACTCCCAAGCATTTTCAGTTGTGTCTTAAATCAGGTTTGCACAAAAAAATGAGGGTTTTTTTAAAATTAGATTTTAGCCAAAATTCTTTAAAAAGGATCTGAACAGTAAGAACACTAGACCAGGTTGCTCAGGGCCCAGAAAATATAAATTTTAGTGAAAGGCTCCCTGCCCATGGCAGGAGGGTTGGACCTAGACCATCTCCAAGAACCTTCCAAGCCAAACCATTCCATGATTCCATAATGAACACCACGTGCCAGACTGGCAGCAAGTCACCTTCTGGTAAGAGCTCTTGCAGATAAATACATTTTCTTTGTGAAGAGCTGCTTATTTCTGCTGGAAGAATGCTCTTCAGCATGGTTACACTGGACACTAGGAATATCCTCCTCAGGAAATGACATTTAGTTTGGGTTTGGAGCATTGCCTGTCCCAGCAGTTCATAAGAACATCCATCCTCTCTAACCTGTGGCACAGATCACAGGAGAATCCTGCACGGGGACAGACAAGGGAGCAGCAGAACCAAACTGGTCCAGAGAGCAGAGAAGTTTGTAGTTTTAATCAAACAAAATCCAGTTTCAGAACTTCAGGATTTGCCAAAGGATCCATGTGCAGTGGCAGCAGTTGGTTACAAAAGCTGAAGATCTCTCTCCAAAGCTAAGACTACAATGCTCATGTCAGAGGATGCCATGAGCCTTTCCCACTGCTCCAGCAAATTCCATCCAACTCAGGCTTCCTAACAACTTCCATCCATATTTTTAAGCAGATTTATATTGTGTTGCCCAGTCTTTCTGTCCTTGTATTTGAATTTAGCTTGTCCTGTCTATAGTAAAATATATTTTGCTAAAAACACCTGACATTTGCCTTTGGGTGTTGACAAGTTTGATCAGAATGAAATTTTCTAACTCCCAGCCCTGTCTGTGAGAAGAAGTTGCTTTCTCACAGGCAGAGCTGAGAACCACAAGAAGTTTATGTAAACCATTTCATGTGTTTTTTGTAAACTCTATGTTGCAGGTGGTGTTCTTTACATTTTGTTATTCCAACTTGTTATTCTGTAACTAACCAGTGATGTTAAAGAGGTGTTCACCCAAAAACCAATGACTGTGCCCTGCTCTAGCGACCCTGGGTATATAAAGGGAAAGATTTTCTTAATAAATGGCTTTTTTCATCTGAAGTTTATGCTGCTATTGTCGCCATCACTGAACTCAACTGTGACATTTGCTCAGCAAAGCAGAGATGCTTGTGAAGCCTGAGGGGTCCCAGCAGCTCCTGATCCCACAAACCACAAGAGTAGGAGAAGGACAAAGCCAGGACAGCTGGAAATGAGACACCTTGGAGATCCCACCAGATTTTCCTACTGAAATCATACAATGACCATGAACAGTTCTGGTCTCCTCTCGCCCTTGAATTAAACCAAGATGAACAAATCAGGCTCAATCAATTGCCACATTCCAAGATTTCCAGCTGGTTCTGCTGGATGCAGAATAAACACCTGTACTGGGAACATCCTGCTTTTAAATCATCTGTTTGGGGAAAATACTGTGGAAACAATCACCACTAAAAATACCACACTCACATTTTGACCAGAGAACTTGGATTTATTTACAGTTCTTTAATCTGTTCTGGTTTAAAACATCACAGAATCATTTAGGTTGGAAAAGACCTCTAAGATTATGAAGTCCAACCATTAACCCAGCACTGCCAATGTCACCACTAAATCAAACCCCAAGCACCACATCCTACACCAAAAAGGATAAAAAATTCCACACAACAACAAATTCTCCCCAAGAGGTTTTTTCTTAGCCCTGCACTCATATGAGTTTGCCATATACACCTGTAGATTATTTCCTTACAGACAGGGTAAGAGTTTAAATCAAAACCCAAGACCAAAATGGGAAAAAAACAGAGATTTTTTTTCTTTTATTTTACTGAAAAAGCCAGCAAGTTTCAGAAATGTAAAGTTTCAGGTTTAGGATTTGGTTATTTCCAGTGATAATGACTCTGGATGAATCACTTGGAATTTCAAACTCTGTACATCTGGATTTCCCATCTAAGTCTCAAGGTACAGGAGCCATTTCTCTTTCTTGCTCTGCAAAAAAAAAAAAATTAAAAAGAGAAAAACAAGGAATACTTAATATTCCTGAGATTATACATGCTCCTGCTAACACTGCAGAAAAGTAAGCCAAGGGCATCTCTGCTTGTTTTAGTCCTATTAAAATGTGTAGCAAGGAAGAAGAAAAGTCAACACACTGTTTGTCAAACAGAAAGGATCCAAATTGTTTGGGAAAAGAACTTTGCAGGAAGAACTTTGAAGGCAGAAATCACAAAACAGGACAGGATTATGAAACAATGATAAATCTACATCAGCATTTCAGAACTCCCTGCAAAATATTCCAAACAGAGGACAAACAGAAGGAAAATCAGTTTAGATCCCAGATGAGGAACTCAGTGGGGATTTCCAGGAGGGATTCCTGAGCAGTTCACTTGTTTTCTTTCATTTTGATTTTTTCCAAATGAGAAGCCTCCTCCTCTGTAAGATACCTGGAATTTGTACTTGGCAGCTGGATGGCTGCAGATGCCTGTCTCATTAGCAAGAGCTCACCAGGATTACAGTAATTCCAACTGGCTGTTAGTCTGCTGAGAGACATTTCTGTGCTATGCTAAAACAGAAATTCACTGAGCCAAATCTCATTGACTTTTGATTTTACACAGTTAAAAATGCAGATTACACAAAATGCTTCATTCACTGGAGTCACTCCCACAGATGGAAGACAGGAGAGAGGAGAAGATGATCAGACACAATCCTGAAAGGTTTTTATCATGGGATGTACAGAACATTTCTCAGGAGAAAAAAAATGAACCTTGTTATTTCCCTGAGGTCACTGAATTTACCCTGGAATTAGATTAATAAAATGTCCATTGGGACTATTCATTTTAGTAGAAGTTGATCTGTAGGTCACAAGCATTTTTCATCTCCTATTTCCAGCATCCAACCCAATGAGCAGAAGGAGTCGATGGAAAGACTTTTCTGGGAGTCTTGAAGCCTTGTCACTGTGCAAACACCCAAAGCCTTCAACTGCTCCCTCCAACAGCTCACATCACAGCCAGGAATAGCTCATTTCCAAAGGTAAATACACAGGAAAACGTATTCACATTTATATATATTTATATATATAACAGCCAGCTCTACCACTTCTGCACAAGGCTGCACCTCCCTAAAAAGCTCAATGAACTCTGAGCTCCTGAAGAATCTTCCTGCCTCAGCACCAGAGGTGAAGGGACAAAGTGCCACAACCAGGACCCAGAAGAAGTTTGAATTTACTCCCACATTGCCTTAGAGCAGCTGCACAGACTGCAGCCATTAAAAGCTAAAGGGTAATTCACTTTTTAGTGAAGAGAAACACAAGATATCTGATTTATGTACTTACCATAAATGCTCAATAGGGTATTTGAAAGCAGTTAAAAAACTCACTTGTGCTATTGAAGCTTTTTTTTCCCCCCACAGACCTCAAGAGTCTCAGAATTTTCCTCTGAGGAGCAAAATGAACTGCTCAGGAGTTTAGAGAAGACAGGCAGGGAGAGCTGGGGTATTCACCTGGAGAGGAGAAGGCTCCAGGGAGAGCTCAGAGACCCTTGCAGAGCCTAAAGGGGCTCCAGGAGAGCTGCAGAGGGACTGGGGACAAGGCATTGATGCCTTAAATGGCTCCCTAGAAACAGAGAGCAGACAGGAATAAAGGAATAAAGGAGGGATTGATTGGAAAGGCCTTCAGAGGTACACTCTGGGCTCCAGAGGCTCCTGCCTCAGTGCATCCCAACATGGAAAAGGACAGCTCCCGAGTTCTTCCCACTTGGATCTCAGCATCAATTCCCCAAGCAGAAGCCAGGCAAGGATGGAATTTGCCCAAGCTTGCCCCCCTGTCCCCAAGCTTGTGGTTTGCAGTTGTTGGGCCTAGGAGGGTCTGGGTGTCCTTGGAGAGCTGGAGAGGCTTTGTTGTGTGTGTGTGAGCATGAGAGAACAGCACTGAACGAGCTCCAGGGAACTGCAGAGTGACACTGGGCAGGGCAGGACTGGGAACATAGGAAAGTTAAAACCTAAGGCATCAGCATGGAGGGACAGGAGCCAGGGAATGGCTTCCCAGTGCCAGAGGGCAGGGATGGATGGGATGTTGGGAAAGAATTCCTGGCTGGGAGGGTGGGGAGGGGCTGGGATGGAATTCCCAGAGAAGCTGTTGATGCCCCAGATCCCTGGAAAAGTCCAAGGCCAGGTTGGATGGTGCATGGAGCAGCCTGGGATAATGGGAGCTGTCCTTGCCCATGGTAACTGGATTGTTTTTAAGGTCCCTTTCAATCCCAGCTGTTCTGTGATTCTTTAAGGAAGTCACACCATGTCTCACTTTTATCATGTATAAAACTGTGGGATGTATTTACCCCAGAGACACAGACAGAGCTTCAAAAATGTAATGCATTCAGCAGGGACAGAAGAGATTTTTCTCTACAAACCAATGTAATTTATCTGGTCCCAGCAACATCCAACAGCAGCACCCTCCATATACTCTGTAGGAAGTTATTTCACATCACAGCCAGTGTTGGATTTCTTTATGCTTTGACAAATCAGTGCTTTTCATAGATCTGGCCCAGATGTGCATGTGCCCAATGAACAGCTACCACCCAATCTCATCTTCTGTCTAAAATTACTCTCACACTGTGATGCATTAATTTGGGAAGGAAAGGAAGAAAAAGGAAACTCTCCAGCATCCAAACAGCACAAGAGAACAACAGGCAGATGCTGTAAAAGGACAGAAAATAAGTTATCATTTCTTCAGAAGCTAATACACTCCTGTTATTGTTGGGAGCTGAAAGAACACGCTGTTTACTAAGCTATTGGCAGCAGAAGAAAACAAACACCATTGTACCACTCCTCATGTGGCACAACAGATAACTCCAGGAGCACAGCAATGCTACACAGAGATGATCAGCTGCAAAACTAGGAAACCACTCACCTCCTTCTGTAAATAACACTATTTTCAAGTTTCAAAAGAATTCCAGCCCCAAACCAGGATTTATCACCTGGATCCCACCAAGGAACACACACCACACATGGGTTCAACTTTATTCTGTGTACCACCTCTGTTCCCACACACGTGGGGAGCTTATCTACACCAAACTGCTACAGAATGAGCTTTGATGTGGATGAAATGCACACCAGATTTGGCTGCTCAGTCCCCAGAGCAAGGAGCTCAGCACAAACTGAGTGTCCCCCGGGGGCACTTCCCAAGAAATGCCTTTCCTGGCACCGTGGCAGGTCCTACACACAGCCACAGAGCTCAGCTTGGTGTTGCCAAACCACAAAGCTTGCAGGGGGATGGAGTATTTTATTCACATAGATGTCCACAGCAAATGTGGAAAAAATTGGGTTTCTAAACAAATCTGGAGTCTCCTCCACCTCTGTTTTCAAGGCTGTTTTCCTGTTTGACAGGGAAGACTCAGTTTTAGGACACAGTCCCCTATTAATGGGATTCAGTCTGAAGCACTGGAGAAGCAGCTCTGTTTCCATGGAATGCTTTGGGTGGGAAGGGACATTAAAGTCCATCCAGTGCCACCCCTGCTATAGGCAGGGACACCTCCCACTATCCCAGGCTGCTCCAAGCCCTGTCCAACCTGGCCTTGGACACTGCCAGGGATCCAGGGGCAGCCACAGCTTCTCAGGGCACCCTGTGCCAGGGCCTCCCCACCCTCACAGGGAAGAATTCCTTCCTAAAACCCAGTCTAAATCCAACCTCCTCCACCTTAAAGCCATTACCCTTTATCCTATTTCGTCCTCTCTTTTATTCTACAATGGCCAATAACAAAACTGGGTCAGGCAGAGACAAATCCATGAATTTCCAAGCTCCAACTGCCCACAATCCATCCTCATTTAGGTTTGCAAGGTGCTGAACGCCCTTGGAGCACACACAAGCTCAATGTTCTGAACCTGAATTTGCGGTGCCATCCACACCCCCCCTACTTCATCTCACCCCTGTCACTTCATTCCCTTCACAAGAGTATTTTTTCCACCAAATCCTGCCTTTTGCTGGCCCCCACCCCCCTATATTTTGCACTGTGGCAAAAAATTCAGCTACAACCTTTAAGATGATCCATTTGCAGGCACCAACTTCACAATTACACCTTTAACAGGAATCAGATTTGAGATTCACCAAGAACTCCTGTTTACACTGAGGACTCATTTTTCCCCACACAGTTTGTATTCTGTATTTTCTCTGTTTTCCAGTGCAGATGAGCAATTCCTTTTGCCAGCTTGCTGTCAGCTTCCTACCTGCCCAATAAAACACCAAGAAAATTAGATTATGTCAAATTTGAAGAGAGAACTGTTAACATTAATGAATAATAAATGTTTCATTTCTGTAAATTTGCTTTTTCTGATGCCTCCAGCCAGGCTGGGTGGATAACTGCCTGCCTATTTTACCTGCCCTAGGGCCAGCCCTGTTAAGTGTGATTACTGCTAAGCCATGGATGGCAAACCGAGGCTTAATTATCAATTTCTTGACTAGAAAATTTGTTTCACAGGAAGAACATTGCAGTAACAGTATGTGGGCATTATGCTTCTGTGGATTCTTTTTATTAAGCAAAACTGAAAGAACAGATATTGTGTGCAAAATGCAAATACAAGTTTTAGGAAATTAATGCTCAGTTAGCACCAGATAATTCTTACAGGAAAGGAGGGCTGAAGGCCCCACTGCTTTTGAGCAGCACTGTGGGTGTTCAGCATCTTCATGGCCCTCTAAAAGCTTTTTTCTTCTGCTCCCCAACATCAGAGCAGACTTATGTAAATATTTGTGGTTAAAGGCAGAAAAGAGTATTATGGGATGCACAGGTGCAGCTTGGAAATCCAGGAATAATCCTCTTTTCCTTCTGGATCAGGTTTCTTTGAGCATGCAATTCACTTTTCTTCACTCAGCATTGCTCATTCAAATGAAAATACTCATTAAAGACAGTGGGAAAGACCACAGGGAAAAAAAAAAAAAAGCTGATCAAATTTAAGTATTTCTCATCTGATCAGGAAAAAGAACATTTTAGTGAAGTGTAATTGAACTGAGTGCTGAATCACTGGTGGGGGGGAATCAAACAAAGCTCCAATTTTAACAGGAATCCACAGTAAACTTCCCAGCACCTGTTCCAAGTGCTCTGTGCTGTATCACACACCTTGTTGAAGTTCCCAGTTCCTCACTTTAAAACACCTTTGAAGCTACAAACACACAGTTTGTGGTACCAACTGCTCAAAGCAGCACGGCTGAAAGCTTGTCCTGCTCAAAGCTACAGCTGCATTTCATGTGTGGCCAAGGTAGGACTCACTGATGTACTGACCCATTCCTCCAGCAAAAACACCAAAAATCTGTTCTACAGCAGCAGCCCTGGGCAAAAACAGAATTTCAGGGATAGACAAGATCCATCCCTTCCACAGAAATCAGGTGAGGTTTTCATTGTTCCACAGTTTGGGTGATGGTTAAAGGATAATTCTTTTACTGCTCATCTCGGAAATTTGGAGATAACAAGTGCTGGGAAGGTACTAAACAGAAGTATTGTAAAAACTCTGCTGAGTATGTTTCCCAATTTATCATATTAAGGTTGGAAAAGACCCATAAGAACATCAAGACAAACCCTTCCCTCTGCACTGCCAAGGCCACCACTGAGCCACATCCCAAGTGTCACATCCACATGGTTTTTTAATCCCTTCAGGGATGGGCACTCCACCACTGTAGAGGAAGAACATTTCCTGTTATCAAAATTGAAAACCCCTGGCCCAGCCTGAGGCTGTTCCCTCTCCTCCTGTCCCTGTTCCCTGCAAGCACAGCCTGACCCCCCCCCCAGCTGCCCCCTCCTGTCAGGGACTTGTGCAGAGCCACAAGGTCCCCCCTGAGCCTCCTTTTCTCCAGGCTGAGCTCCTTTCCCAGCTCCCTCAGCTCTCCTGGGGCTCCAAACCCTTCCCAGCTCTGTTCCCTTCCCTGGACAAGCTCCAGCCTCTCAATGTCCTTCTTGTCGTGTAGGGCCCAAAACTGTCCCCAAGATTCCCTCAGCAGTGCCAGCACAGGGGGACTATATATTACATATATAACATATAATTATATATATATACACTTGCATAAGTCTAGATAATAACATAAACACCACAGCATTAAAACTATCCAAATCACCCTTCAGGAAAGAAAATTAGAGGGATTTGTTTGTTTTGTTATTCTCCATTTTACACCACACCAAGGGCCTAAATCACAAAGCAGAATAAAAGAAGGTACAGAAAAGCACAGCTTTAGTCAAAAGACAGTTCTGACCAGCAAAGGATTTGTGAAGTTAAACAAAGCAAGCAGTTGCCAGAAGCAAAAAATAATAATTTAAGCAGAGCATTGTGGATGTCTAGAAAGCCCAGTGTCCTCTCTGCAGGAAACAACTGCAACGTGCCAAGGAAACTTCAGTATTAAAAAGGAAGAGGGGAAAAAAAAAAGCAGAGTCAAAAGAAATCCATTAGAATGCAGTTATTCTCATCAGGCCACTCCTGCTGCTGGCTGTGGCCACACAGCAATTACAGCATTTGCTTTCTCATTTCGCTTTAAAGCCTTGTGATCACTGCAGGGTTTGTGGTGCTCTGACACCCGAGGCCACACGGAGACAGCGGCACCGAGCCCGAGGGTAGAGGCTCTGCCGGGCATGGAACGCTGAGAGCCAGGGAGCAACATCGGGGAAGAGAGGAGAGGTCAGGATGGAAGAGGAACGAAATAACCGAGATAAGAGGGGATCATCTTCCATATCTCACTGCCCGACACAAGCTGCCGTGAGCAGAGTTCCTCAGGCTCCGACACCCGAGGCCTCACGGAGACAGCAGCACCAAGCCTGAGGGCCGCGGCTCTGCAGGGCACGAACGCTGCTGAGAGCCAGGGAGCAACACCGGGGGAAGAGAGGAGAGCTCAGGAGGGGAGGGAGAGCAACGAAATAACCGAGATAAGAGCGGATCATCTTCCACATCTCACTGCCCGACACAAGCTGCCGTGAGCAGAGTTCCTCAGGCTCCGACACCCGAGGCCTCACGGAGACAGCAGCACCAAGCCTGAGGGCCGCGGCTCTGCAGGGCACGAACGCTGCTGAGAGCCAGGGAACATCACCGGGGGAAGAGAGGAGAGCTCAGGATGGAAGAGGAACGAAATAACCGAGATAAGAGGGGATCATCTTCCACATCTCACTGCCCAGCACAAGCTCCCGTGAGCAGAGAGTTCCTCGGGCACTGTCAAGCTGAAAATGATCCCAGGAATTGCTGCAGTGAGTGAGTTTGAAGTGCAAGTTGTTGGGAGGATCAAGTGTTGACTTCCCAGAGGTGTGGAAGATGCATTTAAGTGCTCTGCAAGCAATAACCCATGACAAATGCACTCATTTGTTACTGCCTTCCCCCCTCAAAGCTGGGAGGGAAACACATCATCACACAGTGCCTTTGACACTGGAAATTTCAAGGACTGGGCCTCGTAGTGAAAATACAAACATCTACGATCAAAGACACATTGTGAACCTGTTTACCTTGTATTTAAGTCCCTGAGTTAATCAGAATAAAATGTGTAAGTGAGGAAACAATAACATCTGCTCCTTTCTGAAAGTCAGGGGTTTATTCATATTTCTCCCCTACTCCTAATCTTATTTTTAGGGGTGTAAAAAAAACATCCTCTCTGGAGAAAAGAGCCTGTCTGGAGCAGTTCAGCAAATATTCTTCCTCCTGATGCTGTTCTACCCCACGAGACCTCACAAGCAGCTACATTTCAAAAGAGCACATTGAAAATGTTTTGTCAAACTCCCTGGGACAAGAACAACTGTACTTCAACCCACTGTGTCTCCACTGAGCTACAAATTTTCCAGAGGTTCATTAAAGTAAATGGACTTATTTCAATTTTATAATTGAAAACTATTGTCTTAAAGACAAGTCCCAGATGGGGTGATCTACAGCTTCCAGCACTATTTAACCTCAAAGTGTATCATCTGATAGTTCATGTTTTGAAACCTCTCCAGAGTCTCATGGAAACTGATGTAAAAGTTGGGTCCTTATGAAACAAAGCCAGACAGGAGGAAAAAAAATAAAACTGTGAAATGTATTTAACAGTTTAACTTGGCAGCAACACATTGAATGTTTTCTCGTTGTTTTCATAGGTTAATGGATTGTTCCTGTGAAATTCTGGATTTGAGGAAATGAATTGCAGCATTCAGCAAAGAAATATTCCTTTGTGAAGACAGTGAGGTGCTGGAAAGCAGGTAGTCAAAAATTGTAGTGTCCAAGGCAATGGGCATGGGAAATGGGGTATCCTGAGGACTGACTGAACAATTATAAATAATAAATTAAAAAAATAAGTGAAATCCTGAGGCCAGCACACTTCATCTTCACCAAGGGGAACACAAGGTACTCAGCCTGCAGAGAACTCCATCTCCCTTGTGCAGAGAAATAACTCACAAGGAACAGCAGCACCAAGTCTGTTCACAATCCTGTTAAGCACACAGAGCAAACAGAGCATTTTAAAACATTTTCCTCCTCTACTTACATTCCATTACTCTTTCATGCCATTTACACACTTGGTTAGAGCATTTTCAACAGAAGCTGATGATCTTTTTTATCATTGAGGACTTGCAGACAGGAGAGATGCAGCAAAAAGGCTGAGCAGCCTCCAGCCATGTAAATAAATACCAGCAGGGATTTCTTTATTTTGCTGAATTAACCAACCTTTAATCAAATCTCCTCACACCAATACAAATGATGCCAGGGGAGTGAGTGATCAGCTCATTTCTGAAACAAAGACTGGACTGCAGTGGCTTCAGCAGAGTTCCCTCTCCTTCAGATGGCTCCAACAGCAGCACAGGAAGAGTTTCAATCCCACACACAGGAAAACCCCAGGGACACCAAGCAGCTGCACATTTTCCATGTAGGAACAGGGATGGAGGCAGCAGACAGCCCCAGGGGATGGCAGTTACACCCCCAGGCACAAGCAGAGGGACTCAGCTCCCACTCCACCATGTGAGACCCTGCCCAGGACTGTCTCCACAAAGAGGAAACCACAGGGACCAACTTTTACCTTCTTTTGGCAATTAACTTTAGATCCAAAAATTAAATCAGCTATTACATATTCCATATTCCCTGGAGAAGGCCAAAGCCCTAAGGATCAGTATTTTCAGAGCTGCAAAAGCAGAGGCTGGCAATGCTACTCAGACCTCATCTGGGTAATTACAGGATAAAGCCACTGCCCACCCTGCTCCATGAACCCATCCTTGATTTCACACCTGCAGCCCCACAGGAACCAGCAGGAGGCTTGGGGAATTTCATCATTCACCTGAAGGTGAACCACACCAGAACCAAGAGCTGTTGAAGGCAATACCTTGGAAAGAGTTAAAACCACAATCATCTCCTAACAAAACCACCTATTTCCACTTCCTGGTTTTGCCAGGGTAGGTTCAACTCCAGCTCTGCATTGGCTAAAGCTAAAATAAGAGCTGAAAAATAAAGTACCTTGAGCTTTTAACTTGGCACAGTCACACATCTTGTCCTTTTCTATGTGGTTGTGTATTCACAAGTGCCCATTTTTAAATGTAATCAAGGGTCTGTAGCAAGCTGCAACCCAACACTTGCCAAATACCTAAACATTTTATACAAGTGCCTGGAGATCATTTCAAGGAAATTTATAGTTTACAACCACACTCTGCCATATACAATTTATTTTCAGGGAATTTCTGAAGTACTTTTCTCATAGAAGAACTGCTACCTTTATAACACTGGAAAACACCATTAGCAATAAAAGTGGTTTTAAGAGACCATTACAGATCAGAATAACTCGAGTTTATTCCTTGTAGCAGCTATTTCTCAAATGCAACAATGAGGGCAACAACTCCACATCCCTGTTCCTCACTCTCCATCACAAACTAGCATCTCAGCTCTACTGCTTCAGACACAAAGACCAAGTGCCAGGTCATTAGCAAAAATCCATTCAGCAAAGTTCACCTGTAATGAAAATAATGGCCAAAAGCATTAAAGGAAAAGAATTCTTCACACTTGTGAAAAATAAAATATGTTCAAGGTTTTTTGCCTGCAGTCTCAACTTCTGCAGAGATCTGTCAGGTGCGTTTGCTTCTGTGAAAGCTCAGCACAAAGATTTCACTGAGGTCTTATGGAGTCACTGCTGAAGTTTGTTTTCCCCCAATTAAAGCAGCTATTAAAGGCCAGTTTTAAAAAACCCAACCTTTAATTGGGAAGAAAAACGCCCAACAATAAATAAAAGACAGACACATTCACCAATTAAAAATCTGACAAGATCTCTCTCTCTCTCAAAAAAAAAGCATTTGCTAAATGCCAGGTTGCTTGTTTCAGAATACAAAAGCTGCTTCAACCACCTACCAACAAAACAAAAGGTTAAGAAAAATCAATATACAAACACATGTTTGTCCTCTGAGCGATAAAATAAAATATTCCCCAAGTTGTCCTCCAGCAGATGAGCAAAATTCGCTCTGTTATCTGCATGGTTTTTAAAAAGACATTGCCAAACCCCTGGGGTCAGCAGATTTCTCCAACAAAAGCCTCTGGGGTCTCCTGTGACAGCATCTTGACCTTACAAAGTGCCTCTTATTTAAGGAACTTAGGGTATCTTTCTCATCCATAAGGAATCAGCAAGTTTTGGAAGTGGGAGTGCTGAGGAATGAGCACAAGTGCAGCAACACAGGGCTAGAAGCTGTAAAGCTCTGATATCCACTCTGGAAGTTACAGTCCCAGGAGCTGTTTTCTTGTGGCAGATAATGGTCATTTCTTCTCAGCATTCTGAGGACAAGGACAGATTGAAGATACTCCCAAAAGTTGTAAAGGCACGAGGAAAAGAAGGAAAGCTCCCTGGAGCTGCACCAAAAGTGGGGATTTAAGGGCAGACTTTGCAAACACTCATTAAGCTTCCCAGACACTCTTAATTTCCAAAAGACTTATTGTTGTGGACAACCTCTTTATTTCTCCTTTGAGAGAAACAAGAGGGAAACTGCCCAAGAACTCAGCGTGACCCCAGCACTGCTGGGGGTAGAATTACACCTTCCTAACTCTGGGATTTCTCTGGGAGCTCACAGGAATTGGGATGGATCAGTCTCATCCTGGGACAGCTGCACATCCCTCACAGAACATCCTTCCAAATGAACCCATCCTTGAGGCTGCCTTTAGTCTCTATTCTTGGCAACAACCAGAAAAACTAAGGTGAATTCCACGAGTCCATGAATCCTCCAACAGGAAACAACTCCCAATGTGTTCCCTGACACAACAGGAAAAAGTGACACTTGCAGGAAAGGAATCCCAAGTGGGACACTCTTTCCTGTTAGGTCTTATTTCATCTCAGAGCACCACAGAGAGCAGGGATGACTCCAAATTCCCAAACCAGAGCCCCAGACCTCATTAAATTAAATTTCTTACTAGATTTCAGAGCTACTACACAAGTTAAACTTTGTCAAGGATCTCACCCCAAACACTCTCCCTGGAAGTGAGACACTTTCTCCTGGCAAGTCCAGTCACATAACTACAAGAATCCCTAAATCTGGGATCACAGAAAAGTAAATTATTCAATCTCTTGTGACTGAGAGCTACTGAGCTCGAGTAAATATCAGAAATTATCCCTTCATTAATAAAATAATTTCTGTTTACTGAAGGCCTTTCAGCTTCACTTTTCAAAGCATTTCAGAGACAATATGAAGAGATTTTGCAGACCTAACCAATGTTTGTTTTTGGAAAACATCAATACCTGAAGAAGCTCCTCTGGTTTTGCTTGTTTACAGCAGAAAAATGCAGTCAAATTTTGCTGTTTTTCATTCACTGTTCCCTTTGTGAACCTTTCACACGGCAACAAGGGAGAAATAAACAGCCTAAATAAACAGGCAAATGCAAGTGTAAAACCACAAGTAGTGGCAGAAGCCTCTATTATGCATAAACGTTTTGGAAATAAAGCCATCAACAAAAGGAAACTCAGTCACATTTCAAACCAACAGCTTGCTGTTAAGATTTGTAATATTTTTCTGTAGCTGAGTAAAATTACATTTAACCCACCCAAGTTTAAATTTAGTCTGCACTGGTATTTTATGACCATACAAACCACTAAAATATTCACCTGTTCCTTGGCAAGTTCATCCTCACCTGAGCTCTCACACAAAAAAAACATTGTACAGAGAAAAGTGATTTAAATTCCTTTTCACACCATTTGCTTTCTGTACTTGGCTAAGCCTAAGAAACATCAATATTTTTACCACAACATTTTTTCCTTCCTTTCAATCAGTTCTACCCTCAGGTTTTCATGGTCTGGCTCAACCTGACACTTCAAGCTCTGCAGAGAATCTCTGCATCCAAACCAAGTTCTAATTAAATTCTGGAAGTTTAGTTATCAGGCTGTTCTACTGAATAACTTTAATTTCATAAAGTCAATAACTCAATGTTGTGTCTAAACACTGGACCTAAACTAGCCAAGGTATCAGTGCCTGGAAGCCAAAGATTATGAGACAGACATTTATTTTTTATTTGGAGAACAGAGCACTCTGAGCTCACTCTTGTGTTTTAAAATAAATTTAATAAGCCCAGATTTATTAAAACAGAGGTACAAAAGGAAGACCTTACAATACTCTTAGAAACATGGAAAAAAGATAATTACAACAGGAATTGTTGCACAACCAGTGCATGTTTATTATTCTTCTACAGACAGTGGCACCAACTGCTTTTATTCCAGAACCAACATCTCCCTCGAGATTTGCAAGATTTTAAACACCAGAGTAATGGAACAGAATGGAATTCTGCCCTAAACATTATCATTCACAGAGGGTATTTAAATCATAACCTGTTCTAGATACAGAACTATTGCCACAGTAACTTCTCCAGAGTAACTGAATGCCCACAGTTTGACTCCAAAACACTGAAATAGCAGCCAAAGTTTGGGAGCTCATTACAACTCCCAGTATCCCACTGGTGTGACTGCAGCTGTCCACTGGGAAAGGACATTTAAAACCTTCAGTGTGGGCAATCAGCTGCCAATCCACTCGTTTTACACAGCACAGAAAAGATTTACAAGCAGTTAGAGGAAGGACTGGGTGGGGAACAGCGAATTCACATGCAAGTCTATCCCAGAAGCTCCAGCAGAGGAGAGTTGAGGAATGAAGGCAGACAAAAATCAATTTCTAAACATGACTGTGATGCCTTAGGTTTTAACTTCTCTATGTTTCCAACCCTGCCCTGCCCAGTGGCCCTCTGCAGTTCCCTGGAGCTCGTTCAGTGCTGTTCTCTCATGCTCACACACACACAACAAAGCCTCTCCAGCTCTCCACGGACACCCAGACCCTCCTAGCCCCAACAACTGCAAACCACAATCTTGGGGACAGGGGGGCAAGCTTGGGCAAATTCCATCCTTGCCTGGCTTCTGCTTGGGGAATTGATGCTGAGATCCAAGTGGGAAGAACTCGGGAGCTGTCCTTGTCCATGCTGGGATGCACTGAGGCAGGAGCCTCTGGAGGCCAGAGTGTACCTCTGAAGGCCTTTCCAATCAATCCCTCCTTGATTCCTTTATTCCTGTCTGCTCTCTGTTTCTGGGTAGCCATTTAAGGCATCAACTGGATGCAACTCTTTCTTTTCAATACCAACAAGACAGACTTGGAAGCAGCAGCACTTTGCCCATTATGGCATTGCCACACAGGATGGAATTTGCACACTGGACTTCCTGGCTCTCCAGATTTCCAACCAGATGCATTTTACTCAGTGCTGCTGTGTTTGTGGGTGGGGGTTCACTTAAAGACTCCACAGCAATAACATGACAGTGCCTTGGCCTTCATGAATGGCATTAAGCTGGTACTACCTGCATGATTTATTCACAGAATAAGTCAGTTTGGAAAAGATCTCCAGGAACATTGAGTCCAACCTGTGACTGAACCCCACCCTGTCCATATCCAACCATTTTCTTCAAGACTTCTGGGGATGGGGACTCCACCACTGTCCTGGGCAGCTTATTCCAGTGTTTAATGACCCTTTTTGTGCAGAAATTCCTCTTAATAGCCAACCTGAGCCTCCCCTGGCCCAGCCTGAGGCTGTTCCCTCTCCTCCTGTCCCTGTTCCCTGCGAGCACAGCCTGACCCCCCCCGGCTGCCCCCTCCTGTCAGGGACTTGTGCAGAGCCACAAGGTCCCCCCTGAGCCTCCTTTTCTCCAGGCTGAGCTCCTTTCCCAGCTCCCTCAGCCTCTCCTGGGGCTCCAGACCCTTCCCAGCTCTCTTCCCTTCTCTGGACAAGCTCCAACCTCTCAATGTCCTTTCTGAGTTGAAGAGCCCAGACCTGGACACAGCACTAGAGGTGTGGCCTCACCAGTGCCCAGCACGGGGGGACAATCACTGTCCCGGTCCTGTGGCCAAACTATTTTTGATACAGACCAGGTGCCAATGTCCTCCTTGCCCACCTGGGCTCGTGTTCAGCCACTATCAAGCAGCACCCCCAGGTCCTGTTCTGCTGGGCAGCTTCCCAGCCCCTCAGCCCCAGCCTGGAGCAGTGCATGGTTATTGTGATGAAAACGCAGGACTCGGCACCTGGCCACGTTGAACCTCACTCTGTTGGTCTCGGCCCCTCGATCCAGTCTGTCCAGGTCCCTCTGATCCCAGGATGAAGCAAAGCACTGGGAGAAGGAGGAAGTGAGCCGGACAGGGCGGCAGAACAGACGGACAGCCCTTAGGACAAGGTTTGCTCCAGCACTGCAGCATCCCCAGCGCTCCAGAGCCAGGAGAGACACATCGGTTTAGAGGCACCCGATGCACAGGAGGGACCCCCATACCCCGGAGGCCCGAACCGGACAGGCCTCCCCAGCACAGCATGGCCCGCAGACGGCCCTGGGTCACCCTCAGGGGTCCGGAGGATGCGGAGCGTGGCCGCCCCTACCTGATAACAGAGATGAGCAGCCCCGAGGGGTCCTTGCTCCTGCCCACGGTGCCGCGGTACCTCCCCACCGCGTCGCCCGCCGCCATCTTGCGCCCCCTCAAACACGGCGCAGACACGCGTGCTAGCGCGCCGCAGCCAATCATAGGCGAGGAAGTCGGGCTGCCACCCAATAGGAGGGGAGGAGGGCGGGGCCCGCGGCATCAAGGTGCGGTGCGGCGCCGCGGAGCCTTCTGGGGGTTGTAGTTTCTAGGGCAGCGGCGATATAGCAACCTCCGCAAACCTTCGACAGGAGGTTAAAGATCAGCGACAGGTTAAAAATAACAGTAACAGGTCAAAAGATTATCGACCAAACAAGATGTACCTTCAAAGACACCTGTGCCCAAAAGCCGTTATTCGCTCTGGGAGCGGCAGGTAAACGTGGTGGGGGTGTGAGGGATCAAAGCATGCCCTCAGAGCCCTCACGGAGCTGGGCTGGCTAAACAGCGAGGGATTTAAATGTTTATAGAGTTAAAAGTGGATAAAGTACCTTAAATGCTTAAATTAACGTGTTCTATGAATTAGTAACTCTAAATACTCGTAATGTGTTGCAGCTTGAGCGAGTCTGATCACAAACACAACTAAAAGAGTTGCTGACGCTTCCCTCAACTTGCTGTCTTTAAGCTACAATGGTGCCTTGCTTTCCCCGTTTCCAGGGGAGAGATGACAGCTCTCCAGTCACATCCTTTGAGAGCTTGTCTTAAAAACACCCTGCAAACCCCACGATTGTTGTTGCAGGAGCAGAATTCCTTAGGAAAGACGGGAGCAGCCATCATTTGCATCACTCGGAGCTGCTGCGAGTTTTCTAAACCATCATGTCCATCATGTCTAAGACGCTGCTCTTCCAGAGGTCTTTTTTCAGCCCAAAGCTGCACCTGAATGATTTAATTGCGTGGAAATTGCTGAAGTGTGTAGGTAAGCCGAGAGTATCCGTTTATATGAGCTGTATTTGAAACACGAGGTAATTAGAAGCATGGTAATTCCTTATTTACAAGGGGAAGAATTGCACCGTAGCTGTTGTGGAAGAGCCTCCATTTATTATAATCAACAGCTGTATCTATGATCATTAGCAGAAGGGCAGAGTAAGAGCACGGGCACTTTAATCCTGAAATAAAATATACTTTATTCCTGAAGAAGCAACGTGTTTTCAGAACAGAATAATTACTCCAAAGTAAAGTGATTTTTATCTCCAGGTAGGGTGTGCACTTCAGTGTGTTCTGCTACATTTCCCCTGTGCAGACGAGCACTCAGCTCGACAGCTTCCTATTCAGCGACACCAAAAAAAAACCTCTTTTGCCTCGATTTTCTGAGCAGGTTTGCCAATGCCTTTGCCCAAGGATGGTGATTTGAACAGCAAGAGGTTTGTGCACTGGCTGGAGGGAGTTTTTCCTCAAACTGCCGACTTGCCAATATTGTTTTTGTTAATTGGCAATTCCCATCGACTGCTCAGTACCAGCACGGCCTGGAGCCTGCAGTGGGGATGAAATCGATGGGTCCCACCTTTTCATTCCTGACAGCTGCAATAATCACCTCATTTAGCAGGAACTTCATCAGGACAAACAACAGCAAATCTCCCCCTGAACTGTGACCTGGCTGACTTTCAATCCTGGGCTCGAATTGCTAAACCACTGCCTGGTTTCATTGAGCAGCCCTTTCCCTTCACTCCTCACCCAAGCAAAGCCACAGGTGGGAATTTATGTTTGCTTTAAATGAAAGCAACTAATTAAATTTAAATTTAAATCAACGGAGGCCTGGCTGGAGCAGCACGTGAGCGCCGAGATCTCTCTTGGTTAGTAATATATGATACAATGAGGCTGAAGGGTCACAGGAACATCATTTATCCTTGCACAATTTACAAAAACAATTTGGGGGGGTCTCAATCTGAAAACTGATGGAAGGGAAAACAGGGGAAGGAATTCTCTCTTTTTCTTTTCCATAAAGTGTTTTAGTACTCCGAGGTATGTCTAGTGAAATTGGTGGTTCCTTGATTGCTCAAACCAAAGAAAGTTCAAACTGACAAACAAAATGTTCATGATGATGCTGTCACAGCTTGTCAATAGAGATCAGATGGGCTCAGGAGAGGGTCCCCCCATTCAGAATGGACTGGGAATCACTGCAAATTCACTCCTCCTCCTCATCCTCCCTTCAATAAGAAAAAAGAAAAGGAGGGGTGAGCTTGTGCTGAGCTATCCCTCATGCCAGTTTCCCCAGGGAACACCACAGTGGCACAGAGCTGTGCCACAGCAAATCCTGAGGAGGCACAGGCAGAGCAGTTCTTTAGGAAATTCCCGAGGTTTATTCCCTCGGGAAGTGTTTTACAAACTCCACTGGCAAGAGTTTCGTTCCCCATATGACTTGTGTGACTCTAAAGGGATGCCTTCCCTCCTTTCCCAAGGTACTTTTACCTGCAGTCTCTCTCCACAGTTTATCCCCTGATATTTTCTAAATGTTTCTTGGGAATTCTTGGGCGTTCCTAAACCGAAGAGACTTACCAGTGCTCAGGGCTGATACACACGAGGTCTCTCAACCACAGCTTTAACATTTGAAAAAATACCACAAGTACTTGGTTATTTCATTTCAAACATTAGTGGAAATGTCAGACAAAAGGGTTCAGCTCACACCAATCTCTTACAGGTGTAATTGCCTCGTGTGTAATGCCTTTATATTGGTTATAATGAAATCCCCTTTGACTTCCAGCAGTGTAGATGGGAGCAGAGTGAAGGCCAGAATTTCCATCTAGGCTGTAGGAGCAGTTCTGCCTGTAGAAAGTGAGCCTGATCCTGTTGGCCTCTCTCAGTCAGTTGAATAAAATCTATTTTACCTTTCTTACAGAGCTTGCCACCCCCACATCAGCTGCATTAAGCTGAAACTGGTGCATAGGTAAAGAATCACATCCCATTTATCTTCTTGCCATCAACTTAATTCTGGTTTTCTTATGAAGCTTTGCCAAACTGCCTGAGTAAAGAATTGAGTAAAAGTGTGCTGAAACATCAGGATTTGGCTCTAGAATTAGTCACACATCTGGATGACCTTGTTATTCCTAGTTACCATTAAATAAGTGTGAACTAAAGTTGGTTTATGTTGTTTTTTTTTTTATTTTCTGCACAGCAACAATCAGTTTCTCTTCCCAGCACGAAGCTGCCATCAATTCTTTTTGTCTCTGCGAATAAGAAGAAACTCCTGGGGAAGGAGGAGAAGTTGCCTGGCTCAGTGCTGGGAATCAAGGCAGAGATATGATTCAAATGTCTCCTTATTGTTTTTTGCCTCCTGACATTTCCCACTGTTGTGCTGTGTTCTGCTGCTGCAGAAAAATAATAGCTATGATTAAGTTAAGTGGAAAAATACTGCTGCTTTTCCAATGTCAAAGCCACAGAACCTCTGGTAATGCAGTCCCTGAAGGAAAGCAGAGCAGGTGTGAGGTGTTGCTCTTCAAAGGCAGGTAAAATGCTGAAAGAAGATGTTCTTCTTCTCTTAATCATTAAAAAAAAATAAAAATCCAGGTTTTCGGTTTATTTTTCCCCTTTTCTTTTACTTATCCTCACTAAGGGAGTGCTGTTTTTACAGATGTCCACAGGCATTTTCCAGGTCCTCAGGTGGATGGGTGCAGGCTGCAGGTTGGCTTCTTGAAATTGAATTCCTTAAGTCTCATCTTCCTTTGGAACCATGGAAAACCTTGGGTGTATAAGAGACAGAACAACAACACTCCCATTCCAACTCTCCCATGTTTAATTATGGTTTTTTCCCCCTCTTCTGTAAAAAAATTTTAGATCCCACCCACAAACTTTTTATTTTAACCCAACCTCCATTAAGTTGCCCATGTTTTGACCTGTGATTTGTTGAGCATCAGCTTAAAAAGCCTGAATTCCTACAGTTTGGGGGAAAACAGGTGCCTGGATAGAAAAGAAAGCCCCAGAAGTCCTGCTGGCACTGATGGGGACTTGGAGCCACTTGGATCATCTATCCCAGCAAATCCACTTGGGAGGAGGAGTTGATGGATGCCTCAACCCCAGGAAAAACCCTCAGCTCCACCTTGTTAAACCACAGGCAGCTGAGCATGACAAATGTTGGAGATAAGACTCCAGAAATTCCGCTGTTCACAGAAATATTTCATCCTGCTGAATGCAGCTTTGGATATTTTCTGGTTTGTGGAAGTAGAAGCTCCAGGCAAGAGAAACAACAAGAACTTGAACTGAGGTGAGTGAAACTCGTGGTACCAGCAACATGCTCTTGTATTTCCAAGGGAAGCAGCACTGGTATCAATCCTTCTGAAATGAGACATCAGCCAGCCAATTTCAAGGCTTGTCTTGCAGAAAATGGGGCACAAGATTCAGCAGCTGAACAGTCCTGCTGGCCTCAAATTTAATTTGCTCCGAGGTGATATAAGAGCAGGATAATACGATGGTTGTTGTACTTCTAGAGCGCTTTTGACAAAGTCAATCTATCACTGCCAGGCCCCACAACCTCCATTTCACAGGAGGAGCTGTGACCTGGGGATGCTAAAATCAAGCACACAACAACAATCCCCACTTACCTGACAATCTCAAGGATTTGCTGCCAGGAGGAGAAGAAAGTGGAATGATCTGTGCTCGGTCTGCAGCTCAACACAGAGATTTTGAAGGATATTCAAAGTTGCCTGGTCAGGCTCTGCTCCCAGGGAACAAGTGATGGAATGAGAAGAAACAGCCTCAAGCTGCACCAGGGAATGTTCAGTTTGGGCATCAGTAGGAATTTCTCCATGGATGATGTTGTCAAGCATTGCAATGAGTGCTCAGGGAGGTGGTGGAGTCCCCATCCCTGGAGGTGTCCAAGGAAAGACTGGACATGGCACTCAGTGCTCTGGGGTGGGGATTGGTCACAGGTTGGACTCAACAGTTTTGGGGGTCTTTTCCCACCCCAATAATTCTGTGATTTTAGAGTCAGAGGTGCCTCTGAATGGGCTTCCCACGCTGCTTTCAGAAATCTGTGCCTCCCCACTGTTTGACCAGCATCTTCTTGTCCTGCATTTTCACTAAAAAATAAAAATCAGGGAGAAAAAGAGTTTCTTTTGGGGAGTTTCTTTAATAATAAGCACTTCAAACTTTCTGTACTGTAATATTCCACTCTGAGCTTCAAAAATTCTGTGTCTGGCACATGTGGCTGATGGGTTTTGGCTGTGGTGCCTTCGATGGTGCCAGTCAAATTCATCCTGACCACTGTTGTGATCTCTCCCCCTGCCCTGGCCTGGGACAGTGTGAGGTCAGGACAAGAGGAAATGGCCTCAAGTTGTGCCAGGGGAGGTTTATATTGGATATTAGGATTTTTTTTTTTTCATTAAAAAGGTTGTAAAGAATTAGAGCAGGCTGCCCATGGCAGTGGTGAAGTGACCATCCCTGGAAGTGTTCCAAACATGTGTGGCTGTGGCACTTGGGGATGTGGTGTAATGGGGAACATGATGCTACTGGGCTGACAGTTGGACTTGATGCTCTTAAAGGTCTTTTCCAACCGTAACAACTCCATGATTTTATGTGCTCAGACTCAGCACCACAGCTTAGGTGATGGAGAAGGGTTGACTTTCCCCTTGCCCAAAACCTTTACAGTGCATTGTGTTGGAAATATTCCAGCTTGAAGGGGAAGATGAACCCTGAAGTCACTGCTCTGACTCTCAGCTCACTGCCCTGACTCTCAGGCTGGGCAAATCGAAAACTTCTGGACAAACCCATCAGCAGCCTCAGAGATCCAACTGGAAACTGCTGAGCAGCAGCCAATCTGCAAGAGGGCAGGAATGGTAATTCCCAAATATTTGGTGTTGTGAAGTGTTTGTGGGCAGAGTGAGGATGCTCAGGGAGCTGCAGGCTTTGAAAGCCTTGTGATAAAGAGCAGACTGAAGCACCAAATCTACAGCAACAGACTTAAATCAACTTTATTGCACAGCAGTGTTCTGTGGGCATTGAATAAGGCTGAAGACTGATGTCTTCAATTTTTTCTGTTGCTGTCAGCAAGAAGGACAAAATCAGCAAGACAGATCCTTGCAGATGAACCCCACAGTGGGGACACATCAGGATGGGAGATTTTGGGCTGTTTCACTCATAATCTTTCTGTCACCAAAATATCTGGCAGTTCTTTAAAAGGTGTCAGTGGAGCAGAGGTGACCTTTGAGGTCCATGTGACCTTTGAAACACAAGAAAGATGAGTCTCTTGGAGATTCACTTGGAATTGCAGGAATTTAAGCTGTCAGTGCACCTGAAAAGTTCCTAGAGATGGTGGTGTATCCAAATGATTCAGCAGAGGTTTTGTGATTCCCATTTAAAGTCTGGTCAGGCAACATTAAATGCTCAGCAAGAAAATGAAGTGTTAGCTGCTGTACATCTATAAAATGAAATGTAATGTGATAAAATGAACGAAAAGGTCTCCTCATCTCTGCGTTAAAGATGGCATTGGTGTGACTGCTGTTGCTTTGTAACAATTCCCCTGGAGGAAAGGCAAGTCCTACAATGTAATATCTTTTTTTTTTTTCTCGTGATCTTTATGGGTTTGGGGAAGAAAAACATTTCAAGGAGTACCCAGCTCCAGGGATCTGGTGAAAAATTAGATCAGCACAAGTAACAGATATTTCCCACAAACTAAGAGGTGTCTGTCAGAGCAGGTGCTGGAGATGACTGGGTACTGAAGGCTGTTCAGCTGCTCCTTTTGCTCTTTCATCACCCCTTCACTGCCACCCTCCATTCCCCATGCTTCCCCAAATCATCTCCTGCTTCCCACTGCGTCCCCACTTCCTTCATCTTTACATTTTCCACTAAACACCACTGATACTTTTAAAATTATACTGACACAACCTAAATTTACAAATCATTGTGCTGCTGCTTCCTGTGTTAGATCTTTCTCCCTAATTCATGTACCTCATCTATTTGAATTATAAACTCATCGGGGCAGAGGCCACATTTTAACTGTAGTATAGTGGAGATTTATGTAGCATAATTAAGCAGGATAATAAAATACACCTCAGTGAAGGCTGAAATATAAATTGTGGAACAAACCCACGTTGGTTTCATTGCTCTTAAAGTGAACATGTGATGACTTTTTCTTACTTCTTTCAAAATTTAGATGAGGGGACCTGATGCAGTGAGTCCTGCAGGAAATTGTTGCTGAGAAAGATCTGCTCATGGGCAGCTCAGCAGATCACCCAGGCCCATCATACCCTGTTCCAACAGAAAATCTTCTTCCTACTAAAATTGGGTCCCATGTGTTCTGTTTTACCTTCTCCAGGCCTTCAGCCATTTCCTGGGCCTGCAAGGAAACTGCAGAGGGACTTTGGACAAGGGTGGGGAGTGTTAGAACAAGGGGGAATGGCTTTAAACGGACAGAGGGCAGGGCTAGATGGGATATTGGGAAGGAATTCCTGGCTGGGAGGATGGGGAGGAGCTGAGATGGAATTCCCAGAGAAGCTGTGGCTGTCCCTGGATCCCTGGAAGTGTCCAAGGCCAGGCTGGATGGGGCATGGAGCAACCTGGGGTAGTCGGAGGTGTTCCTGCCCATGGCAGGGGTGGCATTGGATGAGCTTTAATTTCCCTTCCAACTCCAAACCATGATTCTGTGATTTGCTGTCACTATGGCAGAAGATCTCCAGACCTCTCCACCTTCTTCTGTCCCTGTGTTTGTGCCACCCTCATGAAAATGTTGTGTTGGGCAATAGAGAACCCAGATATGTCAAAACAACAAATGTCCACGTTAGATTTGTGTTCTCCTCAAATTCTCCACGTTGGTAGCAAGACTCCCTCATGGATCACTGTGGGACACCATTCCAGGGAGCAGAATGGGTTTGGGCAGACAAGAAGGGTTCAAAAGTGCAGAACAGTGAACAGCCTTTGCTGTGTGCTTTTCTCACCGAGGTAGAAAGGAACCAGAGGAAATAAACAGAGCCTCAGTTTCATTTTTCCAAGGGAAGAAGCAATGAGTTTGTACCTTTGGGTTATGAACATCCTGATCTCTCAATCACAGCCTTCATTATGAGTTCAGGAAATTTTGGAAGCTTTGGAAACAGCTGTGGCCTCTTTTAGCAAGAAGCTGTTTGTCTGAAGTGGTTTTAGTTCTGTGGCTACAGAAGTTGCTGGAATGTGAAGGCAGAAAAAGCCATGGGGGTAGAGATATTTCTCAGTGTATTTCTTACAAAGCTGGTGCTCCCCTGCTTCTGTGGAGAAAGAAGAGGCTGGAATATCTATGAGAACTTTATTCCCACCACGGCTGGAAATATAAATCAACAAACTGCAGAAGGAAAACAAAATCCAGAGATTTTCCCCCCTTGTTTGGGTTCCTTCTTTCCATGCTGAGCTCTCCCTGACCTGGGAGAGAGCAGGGAATACAGAGAGGAGCCTGGAGCTCCAAGGATCACAGTGAAAGGAGCAGCTGGGCTGGCACATGCCTGAAACCTCTGGGTGCAGCTCTCTCCTCTGGAAGGTGTCACTGTGGGATTCAGATGTGACAGTGGATCCTGGGAATGCAGCAAAATTCTCTTTTTGAAATCCCTTCAGTTTCTTACAATCCCTCAAGTTGCTAACATTTTCACCCTTGATACAGAAAGTTTTCATTCTGCTATTCAAAAGCCTCCTTAGCCCAGTAGAGCTTCTCACTGCCCTTACTCTCAGCCAGAATGAGGCAAGTCCTGCCTCCTACTTAAAAAAATCTGCTGTTGTCACCTTTTCCCCATCCAATACCCAGTGAGATGAACACAGCTCACTGTCTGAACCCCTGGCACAGGGAGGAGTGGTCTCCTGTGGTGGTAGCACAGGGATTAGAACACTCATCCAACCCCTCCCCTCCTGGGGACCACCCAAGCCCACGATGAAATCAAATCAGGAAGGTTTCTCCAGTCTCAGGGTGAAATCCTTTGAATTGCAAAACCCACCCAAAATACCAAAATTAGCAAAACAAATTAAAAACATGAAAGAAAAAAAAAACAAGATTTGGCATGTAAAATTCCAAGTGTTCCAAACTCATGCAGGTGTCAGAGGAAAAGGGAGAAAATTCAGGCCAAGAATGCAGAAATCCCTGATTAGGAAAGTGGCATTGGGGTCTTGGTTTGAGACAAAATGTAGAGGAAAAATATCTTTTGATAGAAAGCAGGTTGTAGAAATATTTCTTCGGAGGGAAGTGAAGAAGAAACAAAACTATTTATTTAACAAACACACAGGAAAACAATAAAAATGCTAAATAATAAAATCTCTCACTGTGGAGAGAAACCTGGAAGAATTTAGAGTCCTGCTGTGGGTGTGATCCCTCTCTCTCCTCTTTGCAGCTGGGTCGGTGTGGGAGGCTCCCCTCCAGGCTGGTGGAAGTGAGGGTTTGATGTTCTGGTGTTCTGAACAAGTCCAGAAGAGAAGAAGAAGAAACCAAAGTCCCAGGAAAACACAGGCATTTAACTCCCTGTCTGTCCCTGAAGAAACAGAGCTGAAAACTGGCTGGAAAGCAGCAGCAATCTCCACAGAAGAATGCAGAGAGGAGTAGCCAGAGTGACCCTGGAGCACGAAACTGCTTTGGAAAAGTTCCTCTGGCTCTTTTTTTTTTCTTTCTCTCCCCTCTCAGGCTCAGTTTAAAGGCACAGAAAGGNTCTCTCTCCTCTTTGCAGCTGGGTCGGTGTGGGAGGCTCCCCTCCAGGCTGGTGGAAGTGAGGGTTTGATGTTCTGGTGTTCTGAACAAGTCCAGAAGAGAAGAAGAAGAAACCAAAGTCCCAGGAAAACACAGGAATTTAACTCCCTGTCTGTCCCTGAAGAAACAGAGCTGAAAACTGGCTGGAAAGCAGCAGCAATCTCCACAGAAGAATGCAGAGAGGAGTAGCCAGAGTGACCCTGGAGCACGAAACTGCTTTGGAAAAGTTCCTCTGGCTCTTTTTTTTTTCTTTCTCTCCCCTCTCAGGCTCAGTTTAAAGGCACAGAAAGGCACAGGATTCATTTTCTGGGCATGGAGTAGGTGATATGGGATACATCATCAAGTGACTCCAAGACATTGGGCCTGATGAGGGAATGAGAGGAGACAAGTGAAACACCAAGACCCAACTCTCAAAGTCCAGATAGGTGAGATTATAACAGAATGAAGCCCACACATGGAATAATGTTCTGCTGGGAGCTGTTCTATTGTGCTGCAAGGAACAAATTTCACATTGTCTCTGCTCGAAAATCCTCTATGCAAAGAGGACCTTTGGCAGCTGGGATCTGGATTTGGCACTGCAAAACAACATGAATCCCCCAGCAATTACAAAGTGTTTCCAGGCTGACCTTCTCCTGCCACATGGAAGCCAGGCAGGAGGAAGAGACAGAGGTTTGGAATGTGTCTCCAAGGCTTGGATCATAATGAAAACATTTATGCTGCAATCAGAGAGTGGCTGCAGACCATGTGGATGTGCCTGGGAGAGCTTTAAAAAATGCCTGTGGAGGCAAAGAGAGGGACAGCATCCACAACGTGAAGCTCAGAGCCAGCTGCAAACCCTGCCTGAGACACAGCAGCGATGCTGGAGTGTTTAGCTCACAGTATCCCTCTAATTAGTGCTGCTGGTAATTGGCTCTGTGGGTTAAAACCAGAGCCTGGCAGTTTGGGTTCTTTGAAGGTCCCAGGCGACCCCAAAAATCAGCTGGCAACAAGAAGTGAGGTCCTTAGCTGGAGGTATCCACGTGTGGCTGCAATTCCCAGGACAGACTGGCCCAGGTGGGGCCTTGGAGCTGCCTCAAGTGGCCGCTGGTGTGGGAAGCCTTGGAGAAGAGATGGATCCACAGAAAAGCCTGGATCAGGAAGTTAAGATAAGTGCTTGGATAATTTTGTAAGGAAGAAGGAAGATGGTGATGGGAGGGAAAAACTCCACCTGGATTCTGGAAGTGCTCCATGGATCATTCCTTGCTGTGTTGAGGGAAAGAGCCAGCAGCCATTCCAGGAGGAGGAGGAGGACTTGGCTTAGCCTTCCTCCCAGTGACTTGGCCAAATTCCAGTGGGAATGGGAATGGGGCTCCATGGGGCAGGAGGGAAAATGGCAGAGTGAGATTTCTTAGGACAGGTCAAGTTATTAAGGAGTATCTCCAACAAGTAGCTGTGCTCCTCTCCCACCTTCCTTCTACCTGCTTCCAGGTCATTCCCTGCCAGTTCAGGAAATTCCTGTGTTTTCCTCATTGTCAGCACTGAGTGCTGATAAAGTTTCCTGGAGCATTTGCCCAGCTATTCGCAGCACTCAGGTCCCAAATTGACTTGGGCCAACAGAGAGAATTCAGGATTTTAATGAGCTATCAGATCCTGAGGCTGCAGTAGAACTCCACCAGCAGCAAATCCTATTTGCTGTCCCATTCCACGGCGCAGGGTCCTGCTCGAGGGTACAAACACATTGCTCTCTTCTGCTGGAGGAGAAAAGTCTTTTTGTGCTCAGCATAATGAATGGCCTGAGCCAAAGCCTGGCCAGATGATCCCAATCAGCAGTTGTTTATACCCAGACCTGGGAGAACAGGTCAGGCAAACCTCCTGACCCCTAGTGTCTGTAGAAAAATAATCAATTTACAAGGCCAGGCAGAGCGACCTGTGGGCCCTGTTTGTTGATCCAAGACATAACGGCTCAATAGCTTTAATTATTAAAGCCAGAACAGACAACCATTGATCCTCCCACTTAGTGCCATCTCTGCAGCCTCAAGGCCAGGGATTTAGAGCAGGGCAATTTGCAGGGAAAGAGAGAGAACCAACTGTGAAAGGCTGATCCACCAAAGTTTTGGGCCCTGATTTTGAAATCTGTCTTCCACCAGCCCATTCATTCCAGCACCTCAGAGCAATCTCAAGTGATGACCCTTCCCTGGAAACACAAGTTCTGACTTTTCAGCTTAACAAGGCATTGAAAAAGTCATTTATGGAGTTGACCCAGATCATCTTTTCTCTCCAACAGTTCACAAAGCAATCGGTGTAAAGGACATTAATCAAGTTGGCGCCAAGAGGTAATTGAAGACAGTAATTACTCAGTTTTTATAGAGCTGGAAATGTAATAAGGATTTTAAGAAAGTAATAAGTGAAGCTTTCTGCAGAGAGATCCCCTGGTGCACACAGTTTAGCCAAGGGCCCATCTTTTTGAAAATACATTTTCGTGTAGTTATTACATCACTGTCTTGCTGGGACATCTCTCCTGAGCTTTTGTAAATGTAATGGGGCTTTGCTGAATCTGAATCCACCACCTCTGCATCCCCAGTTCCTGTGTCAGGTTGACAGCTCTAATGCAGCAGTAATGCAGCAGTAATGCAGGAGATGGAAAGCACACATTTTTATGCTTTACCTTCTCCCAGCTCCTGCCTTCCCTGCTCAGACCTGGCAGATTTCTTGTCAGGCGCCCAATTTTTCCTTCTGCTTTGGAAGCCATGACAAAAAGGATCTGATTAAATTTCCCAAAGGCACATTCAGCTCGTGCAGCAGCTCTTAGGCTTTTTGTGGTCAGAAGTGGAGGCAAATTCTCCCAGCAGGCTCAGAGATCATTTCATCATTAAATCACAACAGAAAGGGAAACTCGGATGAAATGGCAAATTTACCTTCACTTAAACCTGATGAGAATTGACAAAAGCTCCTTGTTTATGCAGAATATCCCAAGTTCAGTGAGATGATGGTCCAGTTATTCCCTGATTCCTGGATCATCCTTGGGATCCATCCCACATTGCCTCAAGTGCAGGACTCCCAAGTCCTCTCCTTACTTGCTACTGGTTCCTTATGGGCTCTGAAGCACAAACCTAAATTGCTCCACACCTTTGTTTCTCCACCTTTACTTACTTTTCTCTGAATTATCTCCTTAATTCATTGAAAATGGGATTCCTGCTTGCTGGGCACCTCCTCTGTCCAGACTTGTCCCTCGAGTTACTGATGGGGACCATAAACTCGTCAAGGCAAGCAGCAAATAGGCTTTCGTTTGCATATTTGCAAATTGGTTTGCACAACCTGGTGGCTCAAGCAGGTGCTGCTGGAACAAGAAGCTTCAGTCTTGGCTGAATGGGTTAATTAGGGGGAGGTGGTAGAAAGCTGCTGTGATGTCCCAGGGCCACACACTCAACCTCAGAATTCCTACCACTTCTGACATTAAGGCTCAACATGACCCTGCTTCTTTTAAAATTATTTTAACATAAGTTCCAGCTTCATCTGCATTCAAAAATTCCATCATTCCAGCAGGTAGCTGCAAGAGGAAGCCCAAGTTGAAGAATTATTTGGGATGTATCAGGTTCTGGCTCTCCTCCAAGGGTAGACAGCTCATTACTAGCAAAGCACTTCTGGGTCCTACAGGGTTTTATGGCTTTCTGGCTCAGATCTTCGATGAAATTTCATTCATGACAAGTCTATCCACAATATCTCCTCTCTAACAAGGACCACTCCCTCTGGAGAGAGAAATCTTCCACGCTGTGGCTGGGATGGGATCCACCTGGACTGCTCCTTAAATGGCTCTGCTTCAACCTCTTCTCTGCATTGCAGGCAGCAAAGTCCTCTGGAGCTCCAGGAAGAGAAAATTTGGGTTGAGTTAATGACCCATGCTTCTAGATGCATTTGCTGCATTGCTGCATCACACAACTCATCTCTGCATTCACTTGTTGGGCTCATTAGTTTTGATTAAAATTTGGTAGGGGATTCTAGGACCTTCCAGTGACCCATTGTGGTGTGTGCTGGAAATTTATTCAGGTCAATTAGACATCTGCCACGTTCAGCCTCAAAGGCCATGACAACACCTTTGCTCAACAGGGAACGGCAACGAGGAGAAATTGAATTTGCATCCTGAGCAAGGTGCCACAAAGGTGTATCAATATCGGTTTTTAATGAGATGTGCTGGCTTTCACAGGCAGGAAAAGTGTAAATTTATGCTAAAATGTCAACAAATGCCACTCAAAGGAATCTCTGTATGGTGCCTGAATGCAAAAGACACGGAGGGATAGGAGGAGTCATTTGGATCAGCTTGTGGACTGCAGGAATTGCATCAGCCTTCATTTATTTGGCTGCACTTACACAAGGTAAAAGCTCCTTCCAGTTACTCTTTGCTCACTTCAGAGGGAACTGTCTGAGCTTTAGGAGACCAACTGCCCCCATATACACCACAAACACCCCACAGAAACCCCATACACACCACACCCATCACCCCCTGTGCTGGGCACTGGTGAGAGATGGCCTGGGATCTTGGGGTCAGTTCTGAGCTCCTCAATTCAGGAAGGACATTGAGAGGCTGGAGCATGTCCAGGGAAGGGAACAGAGCTGGGAAGGGTCTGGAGCCCCAGGAGAGCTGAGGAGAAAGGAGCTCAGCCTGGAGAAAAGGAGGCTCAGGGGGGACCTTGTGGCTCTGCACAAGTCCCTGACAGGAGGGGGCAGCTGGGGGGGGTCAGGCTGTGCTCGCAGGGAACAGGGACAGGAGGAGAAGGAACAGCCTCAGGCTGGGCCAGGGGAGGCTCAGGGTGGATTTCAGGAAAAATTTCCTCCTCTGAAAAGGTTGTCCAGCCCTGGCACAGCTGCCCAGGGCAGGGGTGGAGTCCCCATCCCTGGGAGTGTTCAAAAAGAAGTAGAAGTGGCACTTTGGGATATGGTTTAGTGGGTGTGGGGATACTGAGTCAAAGGTTGGACTTGGTGATCTCGAAGGTCTTTTCCACCCTTAATAATTCTTTGATTCTGTGACTTTCCCAAGCCACAGGGTGGTTGCAGAACCAGGAAGAGAATCCAGAATTCCAGAATTTCGATGACACCAGACTAGCAAGGACTCTCCCATTTACTTCCATGTATAAAGTGAGTGCAGACACACACACAGCCTGTACCCAGGCACTTTAAAATGTACAAATATATAATGTATTCATGCAGCTCCCTCAAAAACACATGGCCTCTTCACTCATAGAATCCCAGAACATTCTGGGGTGGAAGGAACCTTAAACTTCATCTCATTCCAACCCCCTCCCATGGGCAGGGACACCTCCCACCAGACCAGCTTGCTCAGATAGTGGATTTTGTACACTCAGGATATTGAACAGAGGCCACTGTTTGATTTGAATGCTTCCAGTATTTCTAATTTCTTTGATCTAAAATGTAACTTCACCAGTTTAGCTGAGTAGCTGTTCTCTGCCAGTTGTCCCAAATGGAGAGTATTGTACACATTTTCCATAATTAGCTAATTTAACCAGCTAATTTAACATTAATAGCAAATCTGTGAGTTGAACACCAGCAAATGAACTCATTAAAGAGAAAAGGACTTGTACTCTCTCCCTTCTTGTTCTTCTTTTTTTTTTTTTTTTCCCTCTAGGTTTGCACTTTTAGCAAGCTGCTCTGGGGAAATCAGGATTTCAGGGAAATTTGGATGATCAGATAAATAGGGTTTTATTGTGGAATTTAAAAGGGTGTGTCAGAATGACAAAAAGCTTTTCCAGGAAGACACCAGCATTGTCTGTCCTGTTTAGGAAGGCCCCAAGGCTAGAGGACCCCACACAGGCTTTTTAAAATTTATTCTTCTTTCTTCTCTGAGGGTCTCAATCTCCTCAAGTGCTGCACCCTCAGAGTTACCTCCCCAACCCTGAGCTTGCTTTGAACACTGATTATTTCAGAGATAAATGAAATAAATGTGTGTAAACGAGGACTTTAGCACACATTTTTGTGATTTCCACATTAGTGGGACTCAGGACACAGGGATTTAATTGTCTACTCACCCAAAGGCTTCCTCTAATCCTTCACTACTTCAGATACTGGAGTTGGACCAGGTGACATCCAAAGGTCTCTTCCCACCTCAACCATTCTGCATTTCTTTCTTCTTTGCTGGTGTTTGTAAAATTTTGGTGATAAAACAAAGGATGAGCATCCATAGGTAAAAAATGACAAGATTCAAGTAGCCTAGGCATGGAGTGTGCAAATCCTGTTATCTGCAGACACCCCTGGATACCTCTGTGTTATCTCCAGGTACCAGCTCTGCTCTGATCTGTGCCTGGACAGACTCTGCAGCCCTGCTCAGGTGCAGATGTGTTTCTCCTGAGGGTCTGAGGCACTCCAGAAGGTGCCTTGGGTGAGCAAATACGTGGGAGGTTTAGGGAGCAGCAGAAGTTTCGGATGGATACTGGAAAAAATTCTTCACCAAAGTGTGTTTAAGCATGGAAGGGGCTGCCCATGGCAGTGGTGGAGTCACCAGGAAATCAGAATCATGGAATGGTTTGGGTTGGGAGGGAACTTAAAACTCATTTCATTCCAACCTCCTGCCATGGGCAGGGACACCTCCCACTGTCCCAGGCTGCTCCAAGCCCTGTCCAGCCTGGCCTTGGACACTTCCAGGGATCCAGGGGCAGCCACAGCTGCTCTGGGAATTCCATTCCAAGGCCTCCCCACCCTCCCAGCCAGGAATTTTTTCCTAATATCCTACCTAAGGATTTTTCCTACCTATCCTACCTGCTCTCTTTCCATTTGAAGCCGTTCCCCCTTGTCCTGTCACTCCATCCCTTGTGAACTGTCCCTCTCCATCTTTCCTGTTGGCTCCTTCAGGTACTTGGAAGGTCCCATTTAGGTCACCTCAGAGCTCTCTCTTCTCCAAGCTGAACAATCCCAACTCTCCCATCCTTTCCTCCCAGCAGAGCTGCTCCATCCCTCTGATCCCCTTGGTGCCTCCTCTGGACTCTCTCCAGCATCTCCAGGACCTTCCTGTGCTGGGCCCAGAGCTGGAGGCAGCTCTGCAGGTGGGGCCTCACCTAAGCAGGGCAAAAGGATCCCCCCAGAGGGGTTTAAATACCATGTGGATGTGGCACTTGGGGACATGGATTAGGGGTGGGCATGGCAGTGCTGGGGGAACATTGGATTCTATGATCTTAGAGGGTTTTTCCAACCTTTGTGATTCCATGATTCCATGATCTCGGGAGGAGATGTTGGACAGGAGAGCTGGCAGGGGAGGGCAGCTCCATCTCACCCCATCACAGGGTGAATGAAACACAGTTGTGATGCCAGAATGATTTTTTGTTTTTTCTTTTATACCCCTCTTCCATACTCTTTTATAGTTTTATGTATTCTCAGTGCTTTTACCCCACACACTTGTAACTTCCCAAGGCTGATAACTCAGCTCAGACCCACGGCACTGTTAAACCAGGAGAGCAAACATCCTGGGAGCCCCAGGCACCAAAATCCTCTCTAAAACATATTTTTATAAACTAAGTTCCTCAGAACAAAGAGTTCACTCGAAACTCTCATTGAAAAATCTTTGATAAATATGTTAATTTGCAAGGCCTATAAGTGTGTATTTCGGTGTAACAATGTGCATGCATTTTTGAAACATTCCACCTGGACCAAGTGTTGCACCCAAAGATCCTGAAATAAATACCGAAATAAAAACCCCTTTTCCCCATAAATCGTGTTTTGGTTTTAATTTTAAGACCAAGGAATGGCAACAGTTGCATCCAGTTTCCCAGAAAAACAGTTCAAGGAATTGTTCCAGGAACAACTGGATGTGGCACTTGGTGCTCTGGTGTGGTGGACAAGGTGGGAATCAAAGGTTGGACTCGACCTTGGAGGACCTTTCCAACCTCAGTGATGCTGTGATTCATCCAGCAGCATGTAGCACCTGGAATTGACACCAACCCTGCTCCTTTCGAAAGTTGACTCAACTCCCACCCTTTGATGCCTTAGGTTTTAACTTTTCTATGTTCCCAGCCCTGCCCTGCCCAGTGTCACTCTGCAGTTCCCTGGAGCTCGTTCAGTGCTGTTCTCTCATGCTCACACACACACAACAAAGCCTCTCCAGCTCTCCAAGGACACCCAGACCCTCCTAGGCCCAACAACTGCAAACCACAATCTTGGGGACAGGGGGGCAAGCTTGGGCAAATTCCATCCTTGCCTGGCTTCTGCTTGGGGAATTGATGCTGAGATCCAAGTGGGAAGAACACGGGAGCTGTCCTTGTCCATGTTGGGATGCACTGAGGCAGGAGCCTCTGGAGCCCAGAGTGTACCTCTGAAGGCCTTTCCAACCAATCCCTCCTTGATTCCCTTATTCCTGTCTGCTCTCTGTTTCTAGGGAGCCATTTAAGGCATCAACTTCAGCTGGAGACTCCACTCTCATTTTGCACAGACTGGAATATCCTTGCACAACTTTGAAGCCACATTAATCCTTACTTTGTTGTGTGTGTGTGTGTGTATGAATAATAGATTTTCCGTGCTAAAACTATCAAAGCTCCTGCAGCAGCTGCTCAGCTCCCTTGGGCAAATCTCCTGGAAGGGAGCTGCAGCAGCAGAGCAGATTTGCATGTTTGATGCATTGCTGCGTCTCAGTTTCAAAGCACACAATCTGGTGGCTCTCAGCTCCTTGCATGCCTGTTGAAGCCAAGGTGCTGGACTGCAGCATGGTAGAAAGGGTGGATTTTTCTTTTATTTTAAGACATGGAGAAATCTTTCCCTCCCAGGAGTGCAATTTATATCTTGATTAATCTAAAAAGTTTGGGGCTTTAACGCTGAGGGGTACGAGGGGATTTTTTTAAGAGCGTGGGTAAGAGTAAAGAGGAAAGGAAGGAGTGTGTGGAATCGCTTTCATCCTGGAAAATCAGCAATGCTGGAGGCAAATGCTGTGCCTCAGTGGAGCAGAGACAATTTCAGGTAATTAATGTTCTTCCTTTACCAGCGCTGGGAAAATCAGGGACTTTAGTGGGAGATTTATACAACTTTATGTCAAGGCTTAAAGCAGCTGTGGAAAGTGGCTGATTCATAAGGGAAGGTTCAGAATCTGCACACAGGAGCTCAGCCCTGAGTCGAGGATGCTGAGCTGGAGCTGAGAGGGTTTAAGCCACTTTCTTTTACAGGTAATGACTTTTTCCAGCCTTTTTTGTTATCCTGACTCAGACAACCTCCTGACAAACCCACATCTGGCAAAGAGAGGCAGGAAATCCCTCACACCCCCAAACAAACACAAGCCTCCCATCGCTGACAGCAGTGCAGAAAGAGATTTTTAACATCTCTGTGGATAGCTCGACCAGCCAAGAAAGTTTCATCGTGGACTTTAGAAAGTCAAAACTGCCAAAAATCAAGCTGACATAAAACCACTCACAGACATGAATCTAATATCAAAAAGTCCCTATGAAGAGGCCTTGCTGTGGCATAAGGATGAGGATTTAGATTGAAGATTAGCAAGATTCTGATCATAGAACCCTTTTTCAACCAGCCTGGCCCACCACAAGTCACTCTGGGTGTTTGCATCTGATTTCTTTTCAGAAGAGCCTATCCAGACACACAACTGCCAGTCCATGGTGAGGATTGAGCTCTGCTCAATTGTGGGATGAACTCATCCTTGCACCTCTCTTCTCCCACGTGCAAAGTCTTTGGCCTTACAAAGGCCTTGGACCTACAGAGAATCCTCCAGAAATATCCTGCTAGAAGTGCAGAAAAAGTCAGAAAAAATTAACATTGTGGTGTCTACACCTTCCCAGATACTGCAATTGTTCTGATACAAACAATTTAATTCCCAGATTCTAATATAAAGAATTTAACACCTGTCTCCTACTTTCTAATGTGTTGTTTGTCCTACATTTGATTATGTTGGATTAGAGTGAGAAGATATTATCTTTACCTTTATCCTTAACAGGAGGAGAAAAGGAAAATATTTACTTTTGTAGCTCATATATCATTAGCTGAAGAGCTGTGAAGGTGCCTATCAATATTCAGAGGTGACTCTACTCTTAAAGCAACCCTGAAGGTGAGAAACCTCTTCCTCCGGGCTGGAGCTCCACTCCCAAGTAGTCTGACCTTTGGATTTGCATTTCTGTGAGTTATATCAGTGTCACAGCCCTGGGAGTGGTGAGGGTGCCCTGACAGGAGCACAGAGACATTTTCACTGCTGCTTTTCCTGCCTGAAGATCTCAGTGCTCCCCTAAACTGCAATTTGCACTCCCTTCCCCGGCAACACCTCCGAGCAGCAGGGAGGATTTGGCTCTCCAGGGGCACAGGTTTTCCACGGGGTGAAATCCTACAGGCAGCAGAAGGATGAACCAAAACGCGAGGCAGAGACTTCTCCTCCCCTTTACCACCTGCAATTTGCAAAGCCATTGCTGGGGGCAGCTAACAAAGCCCAAACAAATCCCAAGCGCCTCCCAAACAAAAGGCTAATTTAATTTCCAATTGATTTGCGCTCTCGGTACAAGACACTTGATTTTGTAGCGCTCAGCAGTAGCACAAAAACAAAAAGAGCATCTAACACTGATTAACATCTGAGTCGTGGCTTGCTGGGGATGTTACAGCAGCTGAATGGAAGCGATCGACTGGCACAGGAACTTCCCGGCACCATGAAACTTCCCTCGTGGAATTTGCCACCCCTCCTGCATTTGTGCATATGCTCAGCACATGGTCCCCGAGCTCGCAGGCTGATTCTGCCATGTATAAAAGGCACGCTGAGTTCCCATCAATAAGATATGCACGTTGCTGTTTGACAAGAACGATGTGCTCAAAGAACGGGCTCACAATAGCTCCCATCAATCAAGGGCTCTGTGGAAAATCAAAGATGACAATGAAACCCACAGCATTAAATAACCCACGGTGCTGGGAATTAATCAGGAATCCTGGGTGCTTGAAAAACAAATGTGTTTTTAATAAATTGGATTTGAGTATCACTTACAAGCCCCGGGTTAGCAGCCGAGTGGAGACTGGTTTGATTTGCACTGATAAACTCCAGGGGAGCTGGTGCCTCTCTATATCCAAGCCATTGATGTCACCCTGAGCCTGCTGGGCTTGGTGACATTTAAGCAATGTGGACACAATTCTTTTTAATACATACAGAATAGATTTGATCAGAAAAAACCCCAACTCAAGTCTCTGATCCTGCTCTCAACTGTCCCCAAACAATCCAAGGGTTATTAAGAACCTCTGAGCTGAGCTGCAGGAGCAGTTCACCCCTCGATGAAAGAGAATTAAGAGCATGAGATATAAACTGGAGAGGGACTTGGGGCAAGGGCATGGAGTGCCAGGACAAGAGGGAATGGTTTCCCAGTGCCAGAGGGCAGGGATGGATGGGATATTGGGAAGGAATTCCTGGCTGGGAGGATGGGGAGGCCCTGGAATGGAATTCCCAGAGCAGCTGTGGGTGCCCCTGGATCCCTGGAAGTGTCCAAGGCCAGGCTGGATGGGGCTTGGAGCAGCCTGGGACAGTGGAAATTATCCCTGCCCCTGTGGAATGAGATGATCTTGAAGGTTTAAGTTCCCTCTCAACCCAAGCCATGCCATGATTCCATGATCCTATAAATTAGTGGTGTCTCTCACTGTCTGAGTGGAAAAAGCTTGGGTGTGACAAGGAAAGGGAGAGATAAACCTCTGCAGGAGCAGCACCAAAGGTAAATGACACCAATATTTCTAAGTGCTCACTGCACTGTTAACTCACCCCAAGCAAGGGAGAATGAGTTACCTCTGTTTTCATTGCTTTTCCTTCTTCCCTCACAATTTCCAAAGTCCAAAAAAGAAAAGATCATTCCATTATTTTTCAACAGACTCTCCCCACTCCTTTCCCCCATCCTTTCATTCCAAGAAAACCAGAGTATTTCAGAGAGTCCTTTGGTTACCACACTATGAACTGAGTCCCCTCTCCCATATTCTTGTTCAAACAAAACACTCTCCAAGGTCAGGGAAACACTGAATATAATTGCTGCAATTGGTTTTGGAAATCAACACCTGAAAGAAGAATTTTATCTTCCAAGGACTAGATTTTTAATAGCACAAACCATGGGAATTTAGCCTGGAATCTGGGGAAGACTTGAGTTCCTTATCTATTTCAGAGTGATGTCTCCTTTTAAGTGACTGGAAATGCAGAAGACAGCTGCACTTCAGAATTATAATTATTTAATGATGACAGAATTATGCAGGAAAACAAGAATTCTATGGAAAGCAGAGTGTGACTTGCAGTTCTTCTCTATGCTGTGAGAACAAGGAGACAAATTCAAAGTTGAGGTAAAGATGTATTTTATCAAAGATTTCTTAATTAATCTGCAAATCTCACTGCCCCAAAATAGTGCTGGGGCTTGGAGACTCGAAGGACAGAAAGCAAAGGTATGGATGGTATTTTGTCAAGTTAAAACAGGCACATTTTTCAAAGGAGCCCAGAGCACACAAAACACTGCCAAGCCTCAAGGTATCAACCACATCCTGACTCCCAAGGGCCAGGAACAAATTCCTCCCAAGACACAGAGCAGGGCAGAGCTCCCACCTGGGAGTCAAATGCACTGGCTGCCCTCAAAGACAGCACCAGGAATTACACAGGCACTGCTCTGGTCATCCATGAACATCCCCACGTGCCAGTCAAAGCCTCCTGATCCCAACAGGAAGCTCTTTCCTTTCCAGGATGAGCATCTCCAGCATCATTAGATGCAGAAATGGGAACATTATCTGAGTCTGTCTCATCTCTAACCCAATTCCCCTTGATTTCGGTGGGAACCATCACTCTAATCCACACAGGATTAGCAGACTTCAAAAAAGATTTAAAAGCACAAAGCTTGAGTGTTTAAATCCCACTGATCTCAGCTGGAGCTGGGAGCAGATCCAAGGAGAAAGTGCTGAACCCCTCACTTGTGTGGTTTCTTGTCCAGCCCAGCCAATCTCATCCATCCTGGACTCTTCCCTGCAATTAGGCTGATAATTAAGAAATAACAGCATAATATAAATGGAGAGTTGCTGGCTAGCACGGCTAACATCAGGGATAAATTGAGCAGTAATCTGCAAAGGATGTTATTGCCATTATAAAAATAAAGATCTGTCTCCCCAGCCAATCAATTCAGCAGATATATACCAACAATCAAATTGTTAAAAATTACTTCTATAAATTACCCAGTCTTCCATCTAATGGAGCCAGAAACATCTGTGAGACAATTTAGAGTTGATATAACCACACATGGGGAGTGCTTTTTCATCCTGCTGCCTTTCCATTCTCTTCAGAGCTCTTGTGCTGGAGCAGGAAGCTTTGTTTAATGCACCCATGTGAAAACAGCCTGGATTTCACACCACGGGTTAGCAGAGTCATTGTGGCAGAAATGCTCCAGAATATATGCATTTAATATGGGTGGAACAATTCAATTTCCTCAGTATTGTTTTAGTTATGCAGTTGCAATCTCCTTAATTCTTCATTAAACCTTCTGGGCTTGGGGGATGTTGCTGGGTTTTTATGATCTGCCATCGTTCTTTCAAATGAATGTGGAAAGACACACAGAGGAGCAGTTCTGATCATGTATTTTTTAGTCAGATATAGTGGTGACTTCAGCTAAATCTGAGTGATTTAGAACCTTGCTTTGGCCAGGGGAGCCCTGGATGGGGCCCATGTAGAGGCTCTGAGACCCTGGTCTGGTGGAAGGTGTCCCTGCCCATGGGAATGAGATGATTTTAAAGGTCCATTCCAACCCAAACCATTCCATAATTCCATGGTTCCATGGCTGCTGCCTCTTGGGCTTAATCCCAGAAAGGATAAAAGGATTTAAAGGTGGAAGCATTTGCAGCTTCATCCTGGCCATGCCCCGGCCCAGCCCAGCCCTGTCCAACTGGAAGCCACCAAGTGGCACCACTGGAAGCCACCAGTGCCTGCAGGTCCCTAGCAGGGTGTGAGTTTTTGGAAGGGACAGGGTGAAATGAGTGATGCCCTTGCTGGCTCCTGGACTGAGTCATTACTGAAACAAATGAGGAAAATCCTGGCTGGGAAGGGTGGAGATGTTCTCAGTGCAGTTCCATGGTCAGCACTCACACCTCAGGCAATCCTGTGAGTTGCAGGAGAAGAGCTGGTGGCTGCTCAGGTGGATTTTCCCAGCCCCTGGAAAGTTTGGATCCTGTTGTCCAGGAATCCCTCAGTAACCTTTGCTCTGCATCAGGAATTAAATCCCGGCCTGGCTTCCCAAGGCCCTGCTTCTCCACAGCTGTCAAACCAGCACTGGTTTTTAATGCAGACAGCAGAGGAGAGCTCATTTCTCTGTCTGGGCACAATGTGTGATAATCCAGGCTCTGTAAATTAAATTTGGGCTGCAATTTAAGTATAGAGGGATTTGGCAGGACCCAGAGCTGCCAGCAAGCAGACGTTGCCACGATCAGCTCAGCGCAGAGCAGACATGGAATGGGAAAAAAGCTGGGAACAGTTGGGTCTAAAATCTCATCTGTGTGCAAATGTGGCTGTTCCTAATTTTTCAAATAGGATGTGCACAAGTGGGACCTGCTCCTTCAGAAGCTTTGCAACTCTCGTGTTGGTTTAAACTAATTTTGCATGAAGCTCACTTTCAAATCTTAAAATTAGCTCCAACTTCCCTGGCTCCCTCTCGTCCTCTCTACGGACATTTTCTTCTCCCTTTCAGACTTTAATTCCCCTTTCAAAAACACTCTCACCTCCACAAAAAACACTCTTCTAGATTCTTGTCCCATCTCTTTTCACTTCTTTTATCTATGTATCTCTCTTCCATTCATTTTTTGCCCTCTCCATTCACCTGCTTCCACCCAGCATCATCTGTCTCCATGGAAACCACCCTGGAATGATTCCTACCTGAGCAAGTGGTCCAACCTTGCTTTATTTTCATCCCCCATCATGATCTGTCCCTTTGAGTCCTTGCTGTCTCTTGACTTCCATGGCTTGGTGGCACTGTCACCTCTGTGGATATTCCCTGAGTATTTCTCTCTCTGCAGCCATCCCCTTCTTCCTCCCACTTTTCCCTATATTTTGGAATCCTCTGGGGTTTTGTTCAGTCCAAGGAAGGTTTAAAACTCTTCTGTTCATCAATGGCTTGCAGGGATCTGCCTTCTGTTCTCCAATCCATCTCTTCTGATCTGCGTCTTCCACCACCTTCCTGAGGTCTCAATTTGCATATTCTTTCATCTGGGGAACACAAATTAGGTGACATTAATCTGCTTTGCCTGACCTCATTTCATAATTGGGACCTTGTTTATCCCATCATTCATTTTCACCTTCCACTCATCTGCAGTTGTTTACAGCTTTATCTGAATTTCCACTGGGGCACTCCAGGAGCTGCAGAACTCAGCTCCAGCTTCCCAAAGGAGTCACTTCCCTCTAAACTCCCTCTATTACCTCTGTTAACTAAACACACTTAATAACACCATTCTTCTTCTTGCCTTCTGGCTGATGAAACTGAAGATCACGTTTGACTTCTCTTTTCTCCCCTTTCCTCCTGAATACTGTGAAAATCCACCCCTCCCTTATTTGTCCTGACAGCTAAATTACCTTCCCACCTTTCCTAAATCAATATGCCACTGTCTATCTCTGCTTCATCAATCCCTAAAATCTTGCTCCTGTGGCACTGATGACAAGGCACTGCTGTTCCTGAGAGAAGTATCTTGAGATACACAACTGATGCTGAGCCACTCCTGAGGCCCTGGCACAGGTTTTCCATGGAAGTTGTGGCTGCCTCATCCTTGGAAGTGTCCAAGGCTGGGTTGGACAGGGTTTGGAGCACCCTGGGATAGTAGAAGGTGTCCCTGCCCATGGCACTGGATGATCTTTAAGGTCCCTTCTAACCCAAACCATTGAAATTCTACGATTAATGACTCCTGAACATCCCAATCTGTGTCCTGTATTTCCCAGACTCTCTCGACATGCTGACGTGCCTCACTTACTTTTCCTCCTGAGGAGGGCAGAGTTCACAGAGCAGGTTAATAAATGCTTCATTTTCTTCTTCTTACTGCTTGGTACCCTCAGCCAGGGAAAGCCCACCCTGCAGTGGGCTCATTTCAAGGCAAGGTGCATCTACTTTGGCCAAGGTCCATCTCTGGTGCCAAACTCTCTGTACGTCGTTTTCTGACTGGGAGAGTGACAAATAGCAGCAATAATTCCAAATGGCAGCTGGCAGAGAGCCCTTGCTCCTACACACGCTCAGCCCTGACACAGTCACTCATCCCTGAGCGTAGGAGGTGTTCCATCCTTCATTCCACCTGCTCTGTGGCGTTCCCAGCATGGAATTTGCTCCTTCCACGAGTGGGCAGTGGAAGCAATGACGATGTAACCCTGACAGTCTGCCCTGGGGAACTGTTGTAACTCCAACCACGAGTGGGCAATCAAAGCAATGATGATGTAACCCTGATAATCTGCCCTGGGGAACTGTTGTAACCCAAAATTCCAACCACCAGTGGGCAATGGAAGCCATGACAATGTAACCTGAATAATCTGCCTTTGGGGAACCATTTTAACCCAAAATTCCAACCACCAGTGGGCAATGGAAGCCATGACAATGTAACCTGAATAATCTGCCTTTGGGGAACCATTTTAACCCAAAATTCCAACCACCAGTGAGCAACTGAAGCCATGATGATGTAACCCTGATAATCTGCCTTTGGGGAACTGTTTCAAACCAAAATTCCAACCACCAGTGAGCAATTGAAACAATGATGATGTAACCCTGACAATCTGCCCTGGGGAACTGTTGTAACCCAAAATTCCAACCACCAGTGGACAATTGAAGCCATGACAATGTAACCTCGATAACCTGACTTTGAGGAACTGTTTTAACCCAAAATTCCAACTCTTCCAACGTGTCTGCCCATCCGAGCTGCCTCTCTCGGAGCAGCTGGAGTGGATCCGAGGTGCCAGTGGGATCCTGTGGTCATTAGGCTGGCACAGCAGGGCTGCCCAGCATGGACATGCTCGAGATACCCAGAGAGGCAGCAGGGGCACCGTGCTTGAACTTCACTTTGCATTTCAGCAGCAGCCAAGCAGTTCAGACACCAGAATAATGACAGTGGGATAATGAACTGGATGGGATGAGGAGAGGGAGGAGGGAGATCCACAGCACTCCTGCTTCTTGCATTGGTACCAAGCCAGGGGAATGCTGGTTTTGATATCATATTTGATAGTGATGGCAGGATGATTTTTTTGCTTTTTCTTTTATACCCCTCTTACATACTCTTTTATAGTTTTATGTATTCTCAGTGCTTTTAGCCACAGACTTGTACCTTCCCAAGGCTGATAACTCAGCTCAGACCCCCGGCACTGTTAAACCAGGAGAGCAACCATCCTGGGAGCCCCAGGCACCAAAATCCTCTCCAGAACACATTTTTGTAAACTAAGATAGGCCCACCCAGGGGGAAAGTTCCTCAGAACGAAGAGTTCACTTGAGCCTCTCATTGGGGAATCTCTGATAAATATATTAATTTTGCAAGACCTATAATTGTGTGTATTTCCATGTGACAGTGTGCATGCATTTTCAGGGCATTCCACCTGGACCAAGTGCTGCACCCAAGGATCCTGAAATAAATACCCAAGTAAAAACCTCTTTTCCCCATAAACTGTGTTTTAGTTTTAATTTTGAGACCAGGGAAAGGCAACAATAGTGCTGCACGTCCAAATACTGAAAAGCCCATTGATGTGAGTATTTACACACCATTTCCCTCAGGCTGGGAGAGCTGGGGGTGTCCAGCCTGGAGAAGGGAAGGGTGTGGGGAGACTTTACAGCTCCTTCCAGTGCCCAAAGGAGGCTTATAAAAAGGAGGCAAAGGGACTTTTTATACAGGCAGATAGTGCCAGGACAAGGGGAGCAGGGTTGGATTAGATATTAGGCATAAATTCTTCACTCACTTCACTAGAACAGGGTGCCCAGAGAAGCTGTGGCTGCCCCTGGATCCCTGGAAGTGTCCAAGGCCAGGTTGGATGGGGCTTGGAGCAGCCTGGGGCAGTGGGAGGTGTCCCTGCCCATGGCAGGGGGTTGGAATGAGATGACCTCTAAGGTCCCTCTTCCCATTCAATTTTTTCCCGAGGTTTACATTGGCTGATTTGTCTCTACAGACACTGGAGAGAGCCTGGAGCTGCTCCAAGGGCATTGCTGAACAGAAGGTTAAGACAGGTGAAACAGAGACCTTCTCCCACCCAGGAGAAACCAGATGAACTCCCCAGCTTGTCTGGCTGATGTGGAGAGGCAGATCCCTCACAAGGAACCTTTGTGGATCCCAGAACCACTCTGAGTCTGGTCTAGCTGGAGATGTGTCTGTGTGTTGTGATGATGTGGCCTTAGTTCTCCAGGGCCTTTCCACAAACCACTCATGTCCGTGGATTTTCTCAGAAGGTTTATTTATTAATATCAAGAAAACAGAACAAATCTTTCTCCCTCCAGCAGGTTCAGCTGCAGAGAATGTCTGTGTCTGTCTGTGTGTGTCTGGCTCTGTCCCAGTCAGGAATTCACAACAAGAGCAGAGAGGAGAACTTCCATTGGTCAAGGCAATCACTTTACCATACACATTTCTCCTATTTACATTCTTTCATCAAAGCTTTCTCCTGGGAAGCTACAAAAAGTTCCCTTAGAAAATGGATTTCAGGACAAGTTAACAAAACTTCCATTTCTCCAGCCTTTCTCTGAAATTTCTCAAAAACTCACTGCCAAGTCACCACCACATCTGTGTGCAAAGCTGAGCTCTCCAGGGTGGGATGAAGCACTTTCTGTCACAACCAGTCCTGTTAAACCCCCGTGGAAGCCAGGCTGATGTGATCCAGCCCAGCAGACTGTGTTACCCTCGTGTTACATGCTGGGAACATGTGCAATATGTCAAGGCACTTAGTCAGGCAACATAGTGATATAAATAAAATAAAACTCAGCTGTTCTCTTAGCATCTATGTCATTTTTCCATTTGCAGTCACAACTGGGGAGTGACTTATTCAGTGAGAACATCCCAGAATGGCTTTAGCACTGCTGCTAAATTCCATGTCGTGCTACCACCACTCCTTTCAAAGCCCAGAATGAAATCACCTTTGGGAGGAAAAGACAAATGGAGCTTTTCCTAGACAGAGGAACACATCTCATCAAGAACCTGAGCTCTGCACCAAATGCACCACGACAATTCCCATTCAGAAAACATCCCAGTGGTTCTGTTACTCCAATGTATGCTGTGAATTGTGGATTTGCTTCCAGGTGAAATGGAGCTCAATTGCCAGGTCTCTGTTTTAAAGCAGCCACAGAAAAAAAGGGGAAAACTGGGTCATTCCACTGAAAAAAAATAGTCAGGCAGGCCTGACCTCTTCCTTCATTTAAGGACCTGAATGTTACAAATTCATAGACAGGAACATAAAAAATATCCCAGCTCACCCCAAAGGTGTATCTCGTTCAGTGTCCTGCTCAAACACGCAAACAGACTTCCTTGGTGTGCTCTCCCAGCCTCCAGAAGTTTGTGGATAATGAATTTTGTAAGTCTGAATTGCCATTTTAGTGTTTAAAAACCTCTGGGGAGTTTATCCACTCATGTTTGCCTTGAGCTGCTGGGAAACCTCAGCACCCACCTCTTGCAGCAGGGGGTGTGAGGCCTTTCCTTCTCTGCTCTGAAGCTGTCACCTCCTCATTTCCACTCACATTCCCTTAATTCTTGGCTTAAAAAATCACTGAACAATTGTTTCCAATTCACCTTCTCCATGCCCTTCACGTTTTTTACAGATTTCTAACATAATTCTCCCTTTCCCATTATTTTTTCCCCATTTCCTCATGCTCTGACCTGTGGTACCTCTCTGACCATTTATGCTGTGGGAGCCATCCCTTCTCAACCTTCCCAAACTTTTCCAGCTCCACTTTATCCTTCCCAACCCAGTGTTACCCACAGGGTTCAAGGCACACACAAAAACCAAGGATATCTTGGCAAAATCAGAGCTGCTGTGGCTGTCCAAGGATATGAAGGAGAGGGAATGGTGATAAATTGATCAGGAAAATAAAGTTGGAAAACACAAAGACTGAGGGCCAGCAGCCTCTCTAAGGATCATGAAAAACCATAAAGAAGCAGCTAAATGTCCCAAAATTTACTTCCTGGAGAGGAATCAGTTGTCCTGGTTAAGGACATTGCCTTGCTTGGCCCATTTGGGGTAAATTAGGATGTCTCTGGTGAGATTGCAGAAGGCAGGAAAACCTTCAGCACCTGGGCCACTCATTTGCCAAATGTTCAGGGATTAGCAGAGGTTAAACAGACTCCACAAATGTCAGATGTCAACAGCACCACCATCAGCAATCATAAACTTGAAGCAGAGGAAAGTTCCCTTAAAATATCAACCTTTCACCCAGCAGGGCTTGTTTTGGGGTTTAAAAGATGCTGCACATTACTGGCCCATAAATAATGGTAATGAAAAGGTCAAGCAACTTGTTAGGAAAATCTCTCTGCTCGGTGAATGAGCTTGGAAAATCACAGCTGGGATGAAAATCCAGTGTTGCAGCCCTGGTTCTTTTGTGTCCAGCCTGTCCTAATTCACAGAGCTAAACCCTGTCCTTGCTCTGAAATGATCTGGAAGTTGCAGTGACTGCACCATGTGTCACAGTTGGGTCAGGCTGAACCTCTATCCCTTTTTTCCTGATGAGATTAGCAATATCTTTCAGGAGGAAGTTTTGCTATTTAAAATATCTTTTTCTTTTACAGCGAATTTTTTAAAAAAAATTTAAACAAGTATTTTATCTGGAGGTAAAAAGAAAAACCAACAAAAATTAAAAAAAAAAAACAGGCAAGAAAGGAAGAAAGGAAAGAAATGTAGTAAGAAAGATGCAGCACATGCCCCACCTATATCTCATACCCCTTCTAGCTTCCAGCTGTGTATCATGGAACAAATGACTTCTCCTAATCCTCTTCTGACCATCAGAACACTTTAATTAGGGCAATGGAGCTGGGAAGGGTCTGGAGCCCCAGGAGAGCTGAGAGAGCTGAGAAAGGAGCTCAGCCTGGAGAAAAGGAGGCTCAGGGGGGACCTTGTGGCTCTGCACAAGTCCTGACAGGAGGGGGCAGCCGGGGAGGGTCAGGCTGTGCTCGCAGGGAACAGGGACAGGGGGAGAGGGAATAGCCTCAGGCTGGGCCAGGGGAGGTGTATGTTGGATATTGGGAAAATTCCTGCATGGAAAGCTCTGTCCAGCCCTGGCAGAGCTGCCCAGGGCAGTGGGGAGTTCCCATCCCTGGAAGTGTTCCAAAAAATGTGTGGAAGTTACACTTGGGGACATGGTTTGATGATGACCATGGTGGTGGTGTTGGGTTGAACAGCTGGACTCAATGATCCTGTATCATGATCCAATGATCCTGGTTCTTTTCTAACCTTAACAATTCTATCATTCTATGAATAAAAATATATTACTCAATACAGATAACCCAATGCATTTTTCCCAATGCTGCCAGAACACAGCATCTCATTTTTTTCCTCTCCTTTTTCCCCCTCTTGTTTCCAAACACCAAATATCTCTGGGAAAACAAGGAGCTGCTCAGAATTTACAGCAGGTCCTTTTTATTTCCCCCTCCCTGTTAGATTGCAATAAAGATTAGGTAGGTCAGCGCTGCGCTGCTCAAAAGTTTATTTACTTCCCACTGTGATTTCTCCTTGAAAGAGTAAGGGCAGAGTAACCTTTGGATCTTCAAAAGCTCTGTCACTGCTGTGATTACTCCAAGAGAAATTTGTGTATTGTTGGGCTGGCAGCGAGCGTTCGATGCCGCCAGAGATTCCTGTTAATAGCTCAGGTGAGCCCAGAGGCTCCTTGGATGTTTCTATCCTGCATCTCATTAATTAATCTACTCCAGCCAGCGCTTCCTGATCCATTGTACGTTCCCTGCTTATACAGCCTTATCGACCCGACCCTGGGGAAAATCAATTCTTGTAATCTATCTTATTACATTTAAATATATGTACAGAACTTGATATAGTACAACAGCAGCGGGGCCTGGGAGAGGCAGGGAAGAGAAGTCTGGGAAGGGGGAGGAAAAGCCCTGCAGATCTGTCCTAATTTAGGGTTTTTCCAAGTTCAGGACAATATAAACTAAGAACAAGGACTTAAATAAAAGGGTCACATTTATCTCAGGTGAGGCCAAGCACAACCTGGGGCAGACATTCCCAGAAATCCCAGAAATCCATGGCACATCTGATCCTCCTGCTGCCTCCCTTGAGGATATTGCCTTTTCTTGGTCTTACAATTAAAACCAAAACATGGTTTACGGGGAAAAGGAGTTTTTACTTCAGTATTTATTTCAGGATTTTTGGGTACAGCTTGGGTACTTCATTTTGGTACTTTTTGGGTACTTCATCCAGGTGGAATGCCCCGAAAATGCATGTACCCCATCACACCAAAATATACACAGGCCTTGCAAAATTAACATATTTATCAAAGATTTCCTAATGAGAGGATCGAGTGAACTCCCCATTTTGAGGAACTTTTTCCTTGGATGAGCCTATCTTAGTTTAGAAAAACATGTTTTGGAAAGGATTTTGGTGTCTGGGGCTCCCAGGATGTTTGCTCTCCTGGTTTAACAGTGCCATGAGTCTGAGCTGAGTTATCTGAGGAAAGTTACAAGTGTGTGGGGTAAAAGCACTGAGAATACATAAAACTATAAAAGAGTATGTGAGAGGGGTATAAAAGTAAAAGCAAAAAATCATTCTGGCATCGAGGATCCTTAAGTCTTGCAAGGGTCAGGCTCTGATCTCTTCCCTCTGGTGACTGGTGGCAGAATCCACGGGAATGGCTTGGAGCTGTGCCAGGCCGGGTTTAGGTTGGATTTTAGGAAAGGTTTTTCCCCCAGAGGGTGCTGGGCACTGCCCAGGCTCCCCAGGGAATGGGCACAGTCCCAAGGCTGTCAGAGCTCCAGGAGTGTTTGGACAGTGCTGCCAGGGATGGGGTGGGATTGTTGTGGTGTCTGTGCAGGGCCAGGGGCTGGATCCTTGTTGATCCCTTCTAACTCAGTGTATTCCATGATTCTATGAAGAGCCCTTAGAGTTCATGCTTTCAACTCTAGATTTCCCTGCAATTTTAGTGAAAAGACAATGTTTTTAAAAGCAAACCCATTTTTCTTCACTGGTCCAACAAAAAGAGCATCCTTGTCCTTCTTTTGTTGTAATTAAATCTGTTTTCATATTTAAGTAGAACTTGATTAGATAAGGCAACCTGAATTTCCACAAAGATTGCTGTCCACAGAAGCTGTGGCTGCCCCTGGATCCCTGGAAGTGTCCAAGGCCAGGCTGGATGGGGCTTAGAGCATCCTGGGACAGTGGGAGGTGTCCCTGCCCATGGCAGGGGTGGCACTGGATGGGCTTTAAGGTCCCTTCCAATCCAAACCATCCTTAGATTATTAGATTAGGCTGACAAAAAAATATAAAAGGCCAAAAAAACCCCAATCTGGGGATGTAAAGGACTCACTTTGATTCCTGGGAAAACCATGGTGGGATTCTTCTTGTAACATATCCTTGGGGACAAGAAGGAGGATAAATAATCAGGGAAGGGTTGCCATGGATTTGCCAAGCATAAATCATTCCTGACCAGGCTCTTCATGGGAATGTTTTGTGGGAGAACTGGAGGGAGTGGACACTGAAGCAGGAGAGGTTCAGACTGGAAATAAGGACAAATTTTGATATGAGACTGGTCAGGCGTTGGAAGAAGTTTCCTGGCGAGGCTGTGCAGTCTCCAAGGTGTGGATGGAGAAACCCTTGAGGAACCTGGATTCATCTTAAGGGTGATCCTGCCTGGAGCAGGAGGTTGGTTCAGACCTCCTCACATCCTTTCCTGCTGAATGTTCCTGTGAATCCACAGCTCTGAAAGATTGTGGGACTGTCCAAGAGACAGCTGCTGCCACGAGGAGGATGTCAAAGCTCCATTTCTCCTCCCTGGACACACCAAGTGTGAGCATTGCTCTGCTCTGAATTGAGGGATGGAGATGAGGAGTCCAGAGTGGCAACCAAATTTTACTGCTGGGTGAGCAGAGGTGATGCCAGACTGCAGAGAAACTTTGGTCACTGCTGTCCAGGACAGAAGGATGATGTGTGGGTAACTGAAAGTAGCAATCATGTCCAAAAGGGAGATGATTGATTCTATTTCCTTTATTTTGACTTTCAGTAAGTGAGGTGGGAAGCACAACAGACCCATCAAGGAATCAGAAGTTGATGTGCAGACACCACAAAAACCCAAAGACAGAGGGTGAGTACATTGAGGCTGATTTGTAGAACAGATGGAGCTGTTGATATGAGCTGATTTTTTTGTTGAAAAGAAGTGAATGCCTTTAAAAGTGGCAAATAAAAGCCCCGGGGATTATCCATCTAAGGAAAGGCAGCACAGAGTGCTCGTGTCTGGCATTGTCACATTTGTCTGTGTTCATTTGAGATGGAAAATGGGTGAGCTTGCCCTGATGCCTTAAATGGCTACCCAGAAACTGAGAGCAGACAGGGATAAAGGAATAAAGGAGGGATTGATTGGAAAGGCCTTCAGAGGCACACTCTGGGCTCCAGAGGCTCCTGCCTCAGCGCATCCCAACATGGACAAGGACAGCTCCCGAGTTCTTCCCACTGGGATCTCAGCATCAATTCCCCAAGCAGGAGCCAGGCAAGGATGGAATTTGCCCAAGCTTGGCCCCCTGTCCCCAAGATTGTGGTTTGCAATTGTTGGGCCTAGCAGGGTCTGGGTGTCCTTGGAGAGCTGGAGAGGCTTTGTTGTGTGTGTGTGAGCATGAGAGAACAGCACTGAACGAGCTCCAGGGAACTGCAGAGTGACACTGGGCAGGGCAGGGTCGCAAACATAGAAAAGTTAAAACCTAAGGCATCAGCCCCATTGAGTTGAACCCAGCAAAATCTTCCTGTGACCCAGAACCATCCATGAACGGATACAAATAGGTGCAAGTCCCCCCAAAATAATGTGAAAACGCCATTTTCTAATGGGAATCTGCACGGCCTTCTCCTTTTTGCTCCTCTCTTTTGTTTTTTCTTCCCAAGCTGACTTTAGAGAGAAGGGACAGGAGGATGTAAAGCCTTGCTCTGGCTGCCTTCCCTCTGACAACAGAGGCAATGACAAATCCGAGATGCTGCCAGCCCTCCTTCAAGGGCTGGATTGATGTCCCTGCCTCGTGCTCAGACCCAGCTGGGAGAAGGGGAATTAGGCCTTGTCTTTCAATTACTGCTGTTTTGCTCAGGGCCGCACATTGAAGCCTCCCAGCGGAGAAGTCCCTCTTACCGCTTATAATCTCTGGATTGTATTTGAAAATAAAGCTTTTAATTAAAACTGGCATTTCTCAGCTTCCCACTGGCAGCCAACATCTGCCTGCGAAGGAATATCTTTTGTGACACTTGCGGCTCAGAAGCTCAGTGTTAAAGAGAGTAAATAATTCCCCTCTCTCCTGCCAGCAGACGAGACGTGCGAGACGAGCTCCTCCACACTTCGGGCCATGAAAGACCCCTCAGCATTTCCCAGCAGCCAGGGGGTTAATCCAGTGACCTGGCTGGATTCCAGCTCGAGTGATCTCTGTCTCAAATCCCCCACCCTGCAGTTCCAGAGTGATATAATCCCCTGTTCTGTCCTTATAGAATCGGAGAATCACGGAATATCCACGTGGAACATCCAGGTCAGCTCCTGGCCCTGCACGGACACCCCAACAATCCCCACCCTGGGAGTGGTGTCCAAGCACTCCTGGAGCTCTGGCAGCCTTGGGAATGTGCCCATTCCCTGTGGGGCCTGGGCAGTGCCCCAGCACCCTCAGAGGGAAGAACCTTTCCTGCTATCCAACCTGACACAGCTCCCCTGGAGCTGTTGATGCAGAGTTAAACACACCTCGGTTGGCTCGTGCCCAACAGCTTTTCCTAGGTGGGCTCTTCCCCAAAATAATGCCAAGGCATCTTTTCCCAACTCCAAGATGCTGCCACTGCTCCGAAAACAAACCTCATGAAAAATGTCACCCCCAGAGCAATATTTTGGCAGAGTTTTCAGCAGCTGACAGGGACTATTTCAAACCCTGCAACCTCAGTAATATCAGAACACTGCCTGCATTATCTCACTTAATTAACACCCAAGGATGAAGAGAGTCTTAACAATTTTGGCAAAGTTCTTTAAGGACTTGAACTGCACAATAACACAATTGAATCCTCTTCTGACATCTTTTAAATGTGATGGGAATCTTTTTGTGTTCAAAGTGAGGATCTTGACATGTAAGTTAATTTTATTATGCCTCTCCTGAGGGCAAGGGTTTTTCCTCTGCTCACAGTTGCATATTCTGATGTGGGGTAATCGTCTCTCATCCTCCTCCCTGCACTTCAGGCGCTTTATGTACCAAATCTGTCATGTTCAGCATAATCCTGGTGAAGGAGAATGGGGAGAGGGCAGATGGAAATGACTTATAGACAATATCTCTGATAGTCACATTAGAGTCATCTGTGCTCGGACTTCTACAAGCTCCACAACATTCTAGAATTCCAGCAACCAAAAAAATGAGACAGAAAAAATCCCCAAACCCAGGTGGGAAATGGTGATGATACAACACCAGACAATAAAAATCAACATCAATTATCCTCCAGCACTGGCAAACCTGGAGTCCTGAAAGTCGAGGAAAAACAATAAATAGAAAACAAATGTGGCCTCAGGAGTTTGTTCCTACATTTCCATGGCAATAGCACTGCATGTTCCCAAACCTGGAATAGCCTCAAATCAGATATTAAAGCTCAGAATCATCTCTGCTAATGTACCATTTCTGTCTGATACAACTGACACTGTTCTGTAAATACTTTATGTTTCTAGCAGCTTTTCCCCTCCCACCATTAAATATTGAACAGTCCTAAATTACTGCTGGGTTGTTTTGGTTCTGTTTTAGTTCTTTGGGCCATGGACTGAACTGTGCAGGTGAGAGAAAATCATTTATCAGTTACACATTGAGGAAAGATATTTTGTGTTTCTTTCTCCAATCCCTGTTATCACACAACCTCTTTTATCAAGATTGTGGATGCCTGGAAGTGGCCAAGGACAGGCAGGATGGGGCTTGGAGCAACCTGGGACAGTGGAAGGTGTCCCTGCCCATGACAGGAGGTGGCACTGGATGATCTTGAAGGTCCCATCAACCCAAACCTTTCTATCAATCTGTGATTTAACTTTTCCATCTCTCCTGGTGTCACTTCCTGCTGAGTGGACACATCTGCAAAAGAGAAAATGTTCTTCCAAATTCAACTGTAGTGAAACGTGGCCTGTGGCCTATTCTGGGATAATCCTGAAAAAAAAAAAAAAGGGGAAAAAAAAAAAAAGAAAAGGTCTGGTTTGGGCACTTCCCAAAAAAGAATTACATCCTCCACAAGCTCTTTTGAAAAATCTCACCCTTAGAGCATTTTAGGCCCTCGAACAAGAAATGTGACAGAAGAGGACATTTCCCTGGGGGAGGTGAGGCCTCAGGCCTTGGCTGTCTTTCAGTGAGGGTCATTTAATTAATCCAGCCCCGTTCTGCTGCCGTCAGGATGTTCTGCCTCCAGAGCAGGGCCCTGCCACAGCTGCTCTGTGCATGTGCTGGACAACCATTAAAAGATAAGAACTGCAATCCAAATTTGTATAAAGATCTGAATAGACAGGGCCCAAGTTGGATGAAAGAAAGAAAAGCACAATCAGCATTTGTAGCGCTGAAAAAAAGCAGTCACGGGGTCAAAATCTTTGCATGGGCTCGGTCATCTGTGGATGTGGAACTTCTGCAAGTTCCCTGATTGACTGGCAGTGAAAATCAGAGCTGAGGACTGGCCTGAACCTGCTTTGTGAGGCAGAAAATGAATGTTGGGGCAAAACTCATCAAATACTTTGGTTACAAGGGAGTAGGAACAAATCACTCTTACATTTCTTCCTATTTACAGCTGGAAAAATCTCTGCAAAACTCCCTGTAGGAAAGATGTCCTTACAAGACTGGACTGGAAAATGAACAAAGATCCGAAACAGATCTTGCATCTTCATCAAAATTTATATTTTATATTTCAAAACTGAATCTCCAGACCCAAAATGCCAGTGATAAAAACTGCAACCTGCTAAATGGGATTTTAGCCACCTCAACTGATCCAACACCAAAATGTCTCAGGTCTAGGACAGCTCTAGATTGTGCCCTGAACTGGGTGTCCCTGAGAGCCCACGGGGGGTCTGAGTTTAGCACTGGGGACACCCCCATGGCCACTGCTCAGTAAAAACCAGCCCTGAGTGGGGACAGGGGGATGGACACACCCCTGGGGACACCCAGGAGTGAGGAGAAAAAACCTCCCATGGACATCAAAGCCCTGCAGGGAAGAGCTCAGGGTGGTGGCCACCCTCCAGAGCCAGAGTTTGGAAGGAGAACAAAGTATTCTGCACTTCTGTTATCTTAGGGCTGAGATCTCAGGAAGCTCTGTCCCTTTTCCCTTGGAGAATAATTCCCAGCTCTGATCTGGATGTGGATTTTGCCAGGTACAGATCAAGGGTATCTCAGAGCATCTGCCTTTGACTCGGCTGAATCAGTAACATCACACCCTCGTCTTGCTGAGCAGAATTTTCTATTATAGGCAGGAGTGTTATTAAGAAAATGTTCACCTCCTGATATTCCCAAGGGAATTAAACACCTCTCTCACCTCTCTCACATCTCAGCAGCCCCGCAGGCTGAATAGATGCAGGAATTTTACTGCCCTTGGGAACAATCTTTCCCTGAGAACAAAACCCAACAAACTGTGATTTGGCAGCCAATGTCATCTCCAGCATAATCAAGTATTGACTTAATTAGAAACCCTTTTAAGTGATGCATTGGGAGAAAAACACATTTTTTTTCAAAGTATTCCTCATTTGTAATTATTATTTCACTTGTGAATCTTCCACACTCCATTGAAAATGCCATATGGAAAACAAATTAGTTTGCTACAGTGACTAATGTTTATTGCCACTGCTGCTCTGAAGTTTTGGGCCAAGTTTTTAAATCATCAGTCCTTTCCCTGGCAAAACTGACCGAGAAATTGCTGTGGATGAGCAAAGTGTGGGGAGAAGTAGGAACAAGACTCCAGGGACCAGCAGCGTGTCCCACCTGGGCACTAAGAGCAATCCAGGAATTTCAGAGCAGGCAGTTCTTTATTTCAGCAGCTGCCTAAAAATGTTGGATGTCCTAAATAGGAGAGAGCTGAAGTGCTGCTGCTTCCTCTGCGAGAGAGATGATATTCCTGGGATGCTGCCTTTGGGAAGGTTATTCTGAGCTGCATGGCCATGCAAAGCATTTGCACTTTTCTTTAGCTGAGTCTCTCCACTTGGAAGAATATAAGTAATATAATATAATATAATATAATATAATATGCATTTTGCTTGTGCTGCACCTGTCATTCCAGGCTCACATATTTCCCCTTCACTTGGCTCTCCCCTGATCCTTCAGGATAACACTGAGTGCTTTTTTTTCCCTCATATTATTCTTCCCCTTCATTTAAGTGTAGGCATTGCTGTTCCAGCACAGTGACTTCCAGGGTTATCCTGCTTCCCTTTTTTGAAGCCTGGCCACAAGCTGGACTCTTTCCCACCTTCTGCTGCATTTTCCATGTGCTCTGTCCTGTTTCCAAACCATCAGGAATACAAGAAGCTCCTCTGTTGGGAATGTTTGGCCTTGCACCACTCACTCACTCAGGTAGAAGTCCTTGGCTCTCCTTCCAGCCATGGCCAGGTTATTGCAATTACCATAAAAGATTTTACTTTTCCTTTCAGATGCATTCCATGGAGTTGGGAGTGACCATCTGGATCCGAGCGAGAGTTTTTTGGCTCCCGTGCTTTGGGAATTTAATGGAATTTCTGATGAAAGTTTCCATGGCAGAGTCCTGCACGAGCAAGCTCTGTTCCTAGTGGCCATATGGAATTCCCACTGGAGAGGTGGCATCTGGAGGGTGCCTATAGGATATGTGTTAATATAAAAAAGCATTGGGAATGCAGATCGGAGAGGAGGGAGAAGTGAAACACTTCATCATCCAAGGGCAGGAGCATAAAGTCTTGGAGAGTGTGGGAGTTGCTCAGGACTAAGGACTCCAGGGTTTGGACTGTTTGTATCATCATTAGGTATTATTTATTACTAATAATGTATTAATCGCTGCTTGGAGGACAGGACAGTTGGCAGCAGTGACTCTATTAGCCAAAATTATGAGTGTTTCAAAACACCATCTGTTGCTGGTTACCTCGAAGCCACGAAAATAGAAACCCAATTTACATACTGGACTCTGCCGAGGACACACTGCTGGGCACAGGCTCCGTGCTTGAGAGGGAAATTGCTTCTTGCTGTTCCCATTCGTGTCTGTCTGGACCTCCTGCCTCCCTCCTCCAATGGATTCCGATGCTCTTGTCAGCTTCTGCCTCTCTGCAGAGTGGAATCATTTATTTACTCACCCCAGATAAAGACATAGGACAAAAATGTCCCCAATTATCACAGGCCACCACATCATCTGGAGGGAAAAGCACTTTGCTTGCTGTTACCTCAGAAATCTTTGGAATTAAAGGAAATATGTAAATTTAAGCTTCCCATTCAGGACTAAAGCCCTGCATTAAAAACATCCAGGACACAACACACATCCTTTAGCAGGAAACACTGTTAATGTGGCACAGTAAAGCACTTGAAAATTAGGGAATGCCAGATTGATTGTTGCCATGGAGAAGTCCTTGAGAGCATTAATCACTGCCTGGAGAGCTGGGATTGAAGAGTGTGCAGAAAATAAAGTGTGGGGCCACACATGCCCCAGGATGTGGACACAAACCCTCCCATGGCTGCTCATCAGACCCACCCTGTTATCCTGGGCATGGAAGGGACCTGTCCTGCAGGAGGAATCTCTGTGGGATCAGGAATTCACCATTCCTCCAGCACAGGCACAGCGAGGGATCAGCAAATGCTCCCTGTAGGGAGCTCCCTGTAGGGTCAGGGACCTTGTGGGCCACACCATGGAGCTGGAAACAAACGTGGAGCAGGGATG
>VZTN01021912.1:127791-221191 GCA_013400515.1 Erpornis zantholeuca
TGCATTAAAAACATCCAGGACACAACACACATCCTTTAGCAGGAAACACTGTTAATGTGGCACAGTAAAGCACTTGAAAATTAGGGAATGCCAGATTGATTGTTGCCATGGAGAAGTCCTTGAGAGCATTAATCACTGCCTGGAGAGCTGGGATTGAAGAGTGTGCAGAAAATAAAGTGTGGGGCCACACATGCCCCAGGATGTGGACACAAACCCTCCCATGGCTGCTCATCAGACCCACTCTGTTATCCTGGACATGGAAGGGACCTGTCCTGCAGGAGGAATCTCTGTGGGATCAGGAATTCACCATTCCTCCAGCACAGGCACAGCGAGGGATCAGCAAATGCTCCCTGTAGGGTCAGAGACCTTGTGGGGCACACCATGGAGCTGGAAACAAACGTGGAGCAGGGATGGGATCGGGGTGGGCATCACACCACATGTCCAGGATGCTCCACAGGGTGCAGCTCCCCGGAGTGTAAACCCTGAGGAACTCCCAGCTCTGCCAGGGGTTGTGGTGATCTCCAGCCAGACACTGTCCTGCTCTGTGCCTCACTCTTGGTGCCTGTAAAACAGGGATAAAGGTGCTTCCCTTTCCAAATGCCTCTGTCAGCAAAGTGTTATTCAATAGCAATTATTGATTTACATGTTACACATGACATTATGTATTATATATATATTATATACTATATATTATATACTATATATTATATCTATATTTGTTTCAGTTACTCCACTTTACACTGAAGCAATCAAATGCAGAATGTGATCCATGAACATCAATATAAGTTGGTCTATAAATAGTTCACCTTAGGCAAGTGCAAGAAACTAAAGGTAGTGACAGTCTCTTGCTCTGTTCCAGATGANGTCCAGCCTGGCCTTGGACACTTCCAGGGATCCAGGGGCACCCACAGCTTCTCTGGGAATTCTATCCCAGCCCCTCCTCACCCTCCCAGCCAGGAATTCCTTCCCAATATCCCATCCATCCCTGCCCTCTGGCAGTGGGAAACCATTCCCTTTGTCCTCTCACTATCTGCCTGTGCCTCTCCATCTCTTGTATGTCACTCCCCTTTAGGCACTGAAAGGAGCTTTAAGGTCTCCCCCAGAGCATTTTCTTCTCCAGGTGAGGACCCTCAGCTCTCCCAGTCCTTGGAGCATCTCTGTGGCCTCTTCTGGAGTCCAACAGATCCACATCCTTGTACAAGAGGCTCCAGACCAGGACACAGCACCCCAAGTGAGGTCACACAACTGCATTTGGGTTGTCTGTCTTTGTTTCCCTCTCTCTGCTTTGTTACTTCTCCCCCATTCCAGCTGATTAAAAAAGATCTGTCTCTTTCACTGCCCCTTCATGTGAGCATTGGCTGCCCTTTACACACCACTCAGGTTTAATATTCCCAAATTTTATTAACCAGTTATTTACAAACTGCCAAATCAAACAGATTAGCAAGCAAGACTCAAAACAAGACAAAAGATCCTGTGTTAGTGTCTGGCTGAGTAAATAATCTGCTTGGGTCATGCATAATTAATCAGTTTGCTGTTTCACCATCCCTGATCATCCTGGCAAATAACACACAACTCTGGGTTTTGCTTGGATTGCCTCTGTCACACACACACACACAGATGACTGCAGGATTTCTTCCAGAAAGGAAAAGAGCAAATTTCACAGAACAAACCTCTGGAGGAGCTGGCGACCTCCCCACACAAACCTGAGAGCACTGGGCTGTGCGAGTGGAACATTAGAGATAAAAACCTTGCCCAAAAGGGGATCAAACATCTGCAGAAACATGGCACAGTCCAGCTTTCCCCAGTGCGTGGCCACAACAGCTGCTGTGGACAGAAATATTCAGTTTAGGTTGGTTTATTGTAAATTAATAAGAATCTCATTAGGAAAATAATTTAGAAATATGCTGAATTTTAATCTGTTAGATCTGCTGAGGTACCAGCAAAGGCACAAGGCTGTGCCAAAGGGAAGGACAACCGAAGTTCTTTTCCACTTTGATTCCCATAATATTTTTTTATGCTGTTTTCCCGTTTTAAGCTGTTCTCTCCTTGTCAGAGTGAGGCAAACTCAGCCATGGGCCAGAGATTTCACCCAGCTCACGCTGAAGGCTCAGTGGAAGGAATTGCCCTGCACAGAAATTGGAGTGACAGGATGCTTTGCATCATCTGAGTCCCAGCCAGCTCCCATTTCTGGGAATCACAGAATCTCAGGATGGTTTGGGTTGAAGGGATCTTAAAGCCCATCCAGTGCCACCCCTGCCATGGGCAGGGACACCTCCCACTATTCCCAGAGTGCTCCAAGCTCTGTCCAACCTGGCCTTGGACACTCCCAGGGATCCTGGGGCAGCCACAGCTTCTCTGGGAAACCTCTAGCAGCGTCCCAACCTTCAGAGCAAAGAATTTTTTCCTAAAATCACAACTTCAGCATAGACTGAGGTGTCTGACAGCAGCAGGAGAACAGGACAGTTCCCCTAATTCCCCCTGCTGTTCCCTCAGGATGTCTCCAACCCTACAGGAGCAGACAGCTGAGCTTTCAGAGCAGTGCAAGAGTCTGTTCCTCATCTCGATCTTCCACGTGCCCACGACATGGAGATTAATTGCTGACTTTGAAACCCTGGGCAGCTACAGGGAGAGGATTTTTAACACCAGTCGAGGTGATCAGTTAATCCACTTCGCCCTCCTGCCACGATGTTTCCCTGTGGGGAGGTACCTGCCAAGCAACCTCGCCCCTGATGAGTTATGGGTGTGTTAATTACCACAAACAAGGAACAGCCGAGCCTAAAGAAGATGGGTGTTACAAAAGGGTGTGGGTTAGCTGGGCAGGAGGGTCCTGGCAATAGGAGATTTGGGAGAAGCAGACTAAGAAGAGGAATGAAAGCCCTCCTAGAGAAGCCTTTCAGCTTGGTGCAAGGGAGAAGCACAGAGAAGAGTTGCTGCAGTGAAAGATCTGCTGTGAGGTCAGTCTGGGTCTGATGCAAACGGGAGCCTGCAGCTGCAGTTCCTGCAGTTGGACTCTACAGTAGGAGTTTGCTGTCACAGTCAGGATGGCGAAGCCCTAAAGAGAAATAAAGTGGGACCCTCTCCACAGTGTTAAATGAGACTCTGTGTCTTGGCTCATTCCTACCCCGAATGAAAAGATGGTTGCAACACCTAATGAAAATAGGGTATTGCAACATTTCCCTCCCTCGGCAGCACTCCTGTCTGAAGGAGACCTTGCTCCAGGCAACCAGGGTGGACACAGAGGATTTACTTTCCTTCAGGTTTGTCCCAAATCCTTGCAGAGCTGTGGCATAAAATGAATTTCTCCTCTTTTAAACACCCATCCTCTGTTACACTTCCTTCTGTGAGGTTGAAAAGCTCCAATATTTTCTCCTCGTGGAAGTGTTTCAGCTCTGTAATCAAATAACTCATCAGTTGTCTTTCAGTCAAGGCAGGAGCACTGAACTCCCTGTCTCACTGTCAAGCTTTATTTCAGCCAGAGTTGTTTCCTGGACTCATATCCACACTGCACCTACCTCTGGAACACATTTTCGGGGCAAAATGTCATCATTGGTGTCCCTCATGCTGCATTCAGAGGGAAATTCTCCTCCTTCAATTAGTCACTGTTCTCCTGAATTGTTTAAACTCTTCTTTAATTATTATGGCACTTTAACAAAGGAGCTGTCAGCCCGTTGGAAAATTTACTCTTGGAAAAGCAAACAGTGCCAGTGGAGTAACCTGGATGGCAAATAGAGGACTTTTCCCCACTGACTCCCACAGACTGTGTCTTGTTTAAAGCTCCTATAATGAGCTGAAGGAAATACAGGCACATTTCAATTAAAGAACCACGATCTCCCTGGGGAAAGCTCGCCAAGAAAATTGTGTAAAGAAGCAATCTGCCTGTTCTCCATTTTGGGTTTGGATATGTGGAATTAAGGTCTCTTGAAGAAGAAAATATTTCTGGCATTAGGCAATGTGGAGTGAAGTGATGTTGAGCCATTTTCCCCTAATAAAGTCTAGGCCACTGGGTTTGACTTTCCCCCTGAGGTCAACCCTAAGACTGAGGCTTGAATTTCCCAGTGGAAATGGAGGGGTTTCAGTGAATTAATATCTAGAATTGCTTTTCTCTTTTGAACAGTAAACTACTAAAAATTCTGAAGAATTTTGCATGAACCCTACTCCATTTTTAAGCTGTATCCTACACATTTTTAAAGTTTCATGCTGCACCACTTTTAAGGCTCCTAGTTAGTTCATGGGCTGCTGTTTCACACTGTGGGACACACTGGACAACCTGCATGATAGAAAAAAAGTCTATTTTAGTAGCAGTGGAGGTGATGTCCCAACATGGAATGATTCCTCTCACATCTGCTGGAAGGACTGGGAATGGGATTCAGGACAAAAGCAGCATGAAATTAGAAGGATCCTCTCATCCCACTAATAAACTAATAAAGAGACAAGGCACAGATAGTTTAATTACAGGAGGGTGAAGACTGTTAGTATTTGTGTCCAAGCAAGAGTTTGTATCCTGATTTTTTGGACCCCCTTTCCTGTATTACTGGGGGGCAAGAAAGACTTCCCCATCCTCCATGACTTTGGAGCTTTTCTCCACACGCTCCCTCAAGGAGATCCCACCTTGCACATTGGAAAAGTAATTTCTCTTCTAATTTTTTTGTTCTCTTCTTTCCCTCTTATGCCTTTTTCCTGGTGGCCAGGCCACCCCTAGGCTGAGGCTGATTTCCTCTGCAATCTCCATGTCCCCGTGGACATCAAACCACTCCCAGGGACTCTTCCATGTTTCCATGGAGCTCACCAGGACCATGTTGCTCTTCTTTCTCTTGTGCTCCCCATGCAGACCATGCCTGGCCTTCCTGGCTGCTGAGGCAGCATGAAAAGTAAACAGAAATATCAGATAATGTTTCCCAGAGAGGAATTCTGCAGTTCAGCCCAACAAAAAAAAAAAAAAAGGGAAGGAGGAGGGAGGCGTTTAATGATGTGGTGAAAAAGTGAATATTAACTGAGATAACTTCAAATCTCTCTCTCTGTTCAGACAGAGCAGAAAGGACAGATAATGATCAAAACCCTGATGGTGAAAGCTCAGCTCCCAAGCCTCGTGACTCAACACCAGGAGCGAGGCCAGAGATGCTCAGTGTAAGTCCCGAGCCCTTGATGCTCCCTGCAGGAGGCTCTCGGATGTGTCCTGGATGATGCTCCAGCCCAGCCAAGTTCTCTGATGAAAAACTCCACGGGGGGCAGAGCCTGGTGAAGGTCAGGGAACATTTCAGCTGACATTGATGTTAAACATGAAATCCTCTTGCTTTTGTGCTGCAGCAGCTGGAGCCCAGCTCCATGCACAGCCCTGCCCTCCTGGATTTACCCAGGCATGGGAGACCACCCCTGACAGGCAATCCCTGTCCTCAGGGATCACCTGAACCCACAGAGCTCTTTGAGGCATCCAGTTCAGTCCAGTCCATCCACTCTGCTGCAAACAGCCACTTAAAAATGCATTTATGAAGTCCTGTGGTCTTTTCTCTGTGTTAACAAGATGAAAACCCCAATACACAAAGTGCTCTGTATCACCACAACCATCTTAATTTATATTTTATTTGTATTGGGGAATGGATGAGGAGTCATCCCTAAAGGTAGTTCAGGTTTGGGGTGCTGAATGAAGCTTAATTTAAACTGGAATGGAGCTTAGTTTAAGACTACATGGCCTTTATCTGTGCTGGGAATGTCAGGATTATTCACACAGCCATTGCTTGGAATGGATCAAATCAGGTCCTTCTTTCTTGGTCACTCATTCAGTAATTAGGCCCAAGTTCATCAGCTGAAGAGAAAGCACAGATAAGAAACGTTTGGGAAAGAATTTTTATTGCACTAAAGATTTAATATTCAGACATTATAGACTTGAGTAAATTCTAATTGTGTTTCTAACTCTACATTTAATAAATGGACCATGGAAAAGGAAAGAAAAAAAAAAAGGTCTGTGAGCAGTGGGAGGAAAAAACAGGAAATGAGACCATGAATCAAATGTGGTCTTGGAGATGACAGTCAGGCTGGCTACAAATCCCACTGCTCACTTGCTGCTGATGGGGACCACACCAGTCAGATAAAAGGATATCAACATAAATAATCACAGATTAATGTGACATTATGTTAATACATCACACGTTGAAGTCCACAGGTAAATCTGAGGGTCCTGCATGTAACACTGAACTCACATTTTCTTTTTTTTTTCTCAGAGAAAGAAAAATTCATCATAGATCAGTGTGTGAACCTGACAGGAACCGAAACTTGTGCCAACAGCACCAACAGCAGCAGGGTTGGGCACAGCAGGGGTGGCTGCTAAGGTCCTGCACAAGGGTCAGGGCAGTCCAAGCACAAATCCAGGCTGGGGGCAGAAGGGATGGAGAGCAGCCCTGGGAGAAGGACTTGGGGGTGTTGGTGGCTGAGAGCTGGACCTGCCCTGGCCATGGGCACTGGGAGCCAGAACCCCCCGTGGGCAGCAGGGGAGGGGAATTCTGTCCCTGTGCCCCTCTCAGGTGAGACTTCACCTGCAGAGCTGGATCCAGCTGTGGGATCCAACAGCAGGAGGACCTGGAGCTGCTGGAGAGAGTCCAGAGGAATCCATGGAGCTGCTCCAGGGCTGGAGCCTCTCTGGAACCAGGCTGGGAGAGCTGGGAATGTTCACCTGGAGAAGGAAAGGCTCCAGGTAAAGCTCAGAGCTCCTTGCAGGGCCTAAAGGAGCTCCAGGAGAGCTGCAGAGGGACTGGGGACAAGGCATGGAGGGACAGGAGCCAGGGAATGGCTTCCCAGTGCCAGAGGGCAGGGATGGATGGGATGTTGGGAATTGGGAATTCCTGGCTGGGATGGTGGGGAGGGACTGGTACAGAGAAGCTCCAGCTGCCCCTGGATCCCTGGAAGTGTCCAAGGCCAGGCTGGAGGGGGCTTGGAGCAGCCTGGGATGGTGGAAGGTGTCCCTGCCCATGGCAGGGGTGGCACTGGATGGTCTCGAATGTCCCTTCCAACCCAAACCATCCCTGACTGTCTGCATGAACTGAAGATACACTCCGTGATTTACTCATGGAATCCCATTTCCAGCAGAAGCCTCCATGTTCCATCCCACGGGAAAGAGCCATTTCCATGCTGTGAGACCTTGCAGACGTTGCTGCAACGTTCAGTGCTGCTAAGGAGGAACTGAGGAACAATCCCAGCTCTTCCATGCTGAACATTTCCATGGAGTGAGCACCAAGGGATCGCTGGCAGTTCCATGGTGGAACGCGCTCGGCGTGACAGTGACCGAGCAGGACAGTCCTGCACAGAACAAAACCTGACAGCAGGAGGGCAATGAGCCGTGAGCACCTCACCTACCCAGCGTTTCTATGGTGTTTTTAAATTCCTGACAGAAGAGCTTGATATTTAATAGTTATTTGTTCTTGGGCTCATTAGGATTTAGTTGGGAATGCCTGGCAGTGCTGTCCTTCAGTGCTGCTTGAGTACGTCAGAAAAATTGAGTATTGAGTGGTAGAAGAAATATTTCTGCCACAAGGGAATGTGTTCAGACAAGGACAAAGAGGATTGGACAAGAGTGTTGTGTTTTAACAAAGAATCAGGTATTTATGATCTGGCCAGAAGAACAGGTGTGTGGAAAAGCACATGGCACCACAAAAAAATGAATGCTTTTAAAATATTAATAATAATAATAATAATCTAACCATGGTATTGAGCACTGGTGAGGCTCCACCTCAATTCCTGTGTCGAGTTTTGGGCCCCTCAGGAGAAGGAAGGACATTGAGAGGCTGGAGCATGTCCAGGGAAGGGAACAGAGCTGGGGAAGGGAGCTCAGGAGAGCTGAGGGAGCTGGGAAAGGAGCTCAGCCTGGAGAAAAGGAGGCTCAGGGGGGACCTTGTGGCTCTGCACAACTCCCTGACAGGAGGGGGCAGCCGGGGGGGGTCAGGCTGTGCTTGCAGGGAACAGGGACAGGAGGAGAGGGAACAGCCTCAGGCTGGGCCAGGGGAGGCTCAGGGTGGATACTGGGAAAATTCTGCCCCAAAAGAGTTGTCCAGCCCTGGCACAGCTGCCCACGTGTCCCCATGGTGGAGTCCCCATTCCTGGAGGGATTTCAAAGCTGTGGATGTGGCACTTGGGGACAGGGGTCACTGATGGCCTTGGCAGAGCTGGGGAATGGTCAGACTTTTTCTTAAAGATCTTTTCCAAACGAAAAGATTGTCTGTTTTGAAGTTTGAAGTGTGATTGTCTGTTTTGAAGTTCCTGCTTGTTTTCCAGATTCTCAATGAAATACCTGGAGTTTACCAGTTTGAGATGGATTTTCTGCTTACACACATCTGAAGTGGGTTCAGATCAATCAAGATCAGAAGCAATTAATAGCTGTATATTGATTGCTACACTTTTATTTGCCACTCTGCCTTTTTGTTGTCTTTCTTCTTGGTAGAAACGCACTCTGTACTAACCACTGAAGGGAACTTCTACAACCCCATGTACCACAATTACACTACCTTTAAAATAAGCTCGTTATTTATGTGAACATATAAATTGTTCCACTTTTACCCAGCACAACTTCCCTTTCTATTTGCAAATTGCTCCTGAGAGTTGTGAGCTGGACATATTTATTTGCCTGTTGCTAACGAATGATTTTTGGACTGCAAATTTTGCTGTAGCTTTTTCCAATGTTAATTTCTGGATTTTTTTTTTCATCTAGAGACACCCTTGAAAGAGCTCTCCAATAGGTCTGACAGTCCACAGAGAGAAGCTGCTGACATACAGATAGCCCTGGCCTGCAGCAAAGAGTCTTTCATTTCCACCTATTATAGGGGAGCCATAAATTCTGGGGTACCTCAGTCCTGCTCTTTCCACAGCCACTGAACTTCTCACACATAGCAGAATGACCCAAAGCCATTTTGAGATTTAATTCTGCCCATTTGTTCCTTTTTTCTTCTCCTGCTGAAATCTCTGCATATGTTCTGTAATTTCCAGCCACACAAAACAATCATAAAAAGCCCCTGGTAGGAAAGAGCTGTTGTTAAAACCTTAATTCCTAAATATAAATCTTTCTGTTCAGCAAGGCAAGGATTGTGTCTGGACTCTGCCAAATATATTGGAAGAGCTCCTTCTGATTTGGAGCTGAGCATTTCCACAAGTTCCATCACTCACTGAATAAACACAATTTGACCCTTTAAAAACATTCCCAGTGGAAAAAAAAACAAAACCTCAACGCCATCAGTTTGTTGGTGCTCAGAATAAAGACAGAGAGATCCACATTTATTCCCTTAAAAAAACCACAGTTCCAAGGATGGTGAATTCTTAACTATGCCCCCTCGTAGAAAGTGGTTTAACATCTATAAAAACAGCCCATAAACATCACATCACACCCCTCAGGAGAACAGCTTTGTGTCCTTGAAATATTCCCCAGCAATTTTTATTTGGGAGCAAAGTGGCCATCAGCCAAGGCTCCTGCAATATCTTAAGCCCCAAGGAAGGCAGACAGTGCTGCAGTGTTGGCTGATGGACAGTTTATATCCAAATAAAAATGGCTCGCAAATATATCAAGGATGCACGAGCAGCTCTGTTGATGCTGGTGGTGGTGTTTGCATGGAGGCAGAGAAATGAGATGTCTCAGCTCACACAGGCTGCAAAAAGCTGCTGTGATTGTCATGCAAAAACCACGCTGGGACAAAGGGGAGGGGAAGGTTTTGGTGTCACTTTGGTGCAAATAGCCTTTCCCTTCTTGAGCTGAGGAAGGAAGGATTTGGAAGGGGGAAAAAACCAAAGAGAAGGTTTGCCAAATGTTATAAGAACTGTTTATGGGGTTGGCTTTTGTATACAGTTTATGCTGATTCTGTTAATAAGGTTAAGAAGTTAATGAGTTTGAGCTGTTGATGTTACGTTTGGGAACGTGGGGTGGGGGCTGGGATTCGAAAAGTTTATGGAAAATAAGTTTATTGTTGAAATTCTGTTGTATGTTGCATTCCCATTACTGTAATTAGTCAATAACATTTAGTTGTTAATTGTTGTAATATATAATATAGGTAATTGTACTAACAATATGGCTGATGGCAGCTGGTGGGGGTGGTCAACTAGAACCTTCTCAGAAGGGTTCCAATAAAATGCCCATCAGACCTTCCAGGGAATGTCAATCAGCTCGGGGTCCCTCCCTCCCCAGGAGCTGAGCAAGCTCCGAATGGGCGATCCTGGGGAGGAGCTGGACTAACCAAACTGTGCCTGCTCTAAGTGGGTGCAGCTCTAGGTGGGTGGACATGGAGGAGGACCAGACTACTCAAGTCCCTGACTGGCCAAAAGTATCCCTTCCCTCTGAGTGACAACCAGGACGTACAAAAGGTGTGACACCAGCCTCGTGCCCTCGTGCCTCTGACCAAACCGATTAAGCACCCAGCACTGTTCTTTTTGTATTGTACAGACTGTGAGTCTTATCCCCAATGGTCATATTTTCTTTGTTTGCTAATAAATCTTCAAAATTTAACAACGTGAGGTGTCGTTTCTCACAATTGGGAACTTGTCTGGGAGAGAGGCCTTGCCTCGGTGGTCCTGAAGGATCCTGGGAGAGGGGTGTGCCCCACCAATTTTTTGGCAGCTGGACTGGGCTCTTTTAGCATCGCTGACAGATCGCTGGCCAATGCCCAAGGGACAAGAGGGGATTCACAATGCACACAAGAAAAGAGAGGAGAGGCGCCTGGAGCTCCCTCCGAGTGCAAAGTGACCCACAAGCTGGGGAACACGGCCCGATTATGAAAAGGGGACAGGAGTTTGTGGGGGGTGTGAGAAGGTAAAGCAAGTGTGGTAGATATTTGAGAGAGGGACTGGCGGCCAGATCCCCAAAGCGAGCGTGGAGCCTTTCTAGCCACGGTTCTGTCCCTCTGCCAGGAGGTCGGCCGGCAGTGGGGCGAAGCGAGTGAAAAAGAGAGCGTGGGCCCCCAAAATCTTCACGGGGTTGGTCACCTCTAGAGGTAAGAGTGTGGATTGTACTGCTCTGCGTACTGAGAGAAGCTACATGATCTAGATCAATACTGTACTGCTCTGTGTACTGAGGGAAGGTACACGATACAGACCAGTACTGTACTGCTCTGTGTATAGAGCAGTACTCAGCTCGACTGGGAGAATCAAGGGAAGGGTTTCAAGCCCCTGTATGGACCCCTGGGGAAGTAAATTGACGAAGTAAAGAATTGTCAAAGAGCAGGATCCCTTAAGGGATAGAACAGACAGAGATGGTAAATAAGGGAAGGGACTCAAGTCCTGAGTACGGAGCACCTGGGCGAGGAGCAATCCCAAAACCCGAGATACTGGGGCCCCTCAGACCCAAAACCCGAGGTACTGGGGCCCCTCGGACCCAAAACCCGAGATACTGGGGCCCCTCAGACCCAAAACCCGAGGTACTGGGGCCCCTCGGACCCAAAACCCGAGATACTGGGGCCCCTCAGACCCAAAACCCGAGGTACTGGGGCCCCTCGGACTGGGTCCAAGGTGGATAAGGGGTGAGTGGTCCTCCTGGGCTGTCTGCTAGGAGACCAATTTTAACTGGTGTGTGTACCCAGGGAGGGTACACCAGGGGGACCAGTACCTTCAAGTGTTTTAGTTGGAGTGTGTACTGTGGAAGGGTGCGTGAGAGAGTGTGAGTGAGTGGAGTGAGTGCTGGGGCTCTGGGAGGGAATAAAGAATTTTTTTCCCGCTGGGGTGTTGTTCTATTGGGAAAGATTGGTTAGTGCTGTGATCACATACGAGTGTGGGGTGAATCGATAGGGGGAGTTTAGGAATTAGGCTGGGGATTTTGGGTGGATTGGGTGCACAAGTGTGTGGCCTGGAACTGGTGATCGGGAGAACTTGGGCCATAATTGTTGGGTTGGCCATTTTGGTTCTCAGCACCATTTTGTTGTTTTGTGGTGGGAGAACAATTTTTTTATAAGGTGGGTGTTCCCTTTTGTTTTGCAGGGGCACCATTTTGTTTCATAAGGCAGGAATGCCATTTTGATTTGTTGGGCGAGACGCCATTTTGGGGTTTTCAGTTTTGGGGTGGGAGCGCCATTTTGGTTCTGAGCGCCATTTTGTTTGGCTGGAGCACCATTTTTGTTTTATGAGGTGGGAGTGCCATCTTGTTTTGTGTGGTGGGAGCACCATTTTGGTTCTGAGCGCCATTTTGTTTGGCAGGAGTGCCATTTTTGTTTTATAAGGCGGGAGTGCCATCTTGTTTTGTGTGGTGGGAGCGCCATTTTGGTTCTGAGCGCCATTTTGTTTGGCAGGAGCGCCATTTTTGTTTTATAAGGCGGGAGTGCCATCTTGTTTTGTGTGGTGGGAGCGCCATTTTGTTTTGTGCGGTGGGAGCGCCATTCTGCTCTGTTTTATAAGGTGGGAGTGCCATTTTATTTTGCTTGGCAGGAGTGCCATCTTGTTTTATAAGGCAGGAAGACTGTTTTGTTGGTGGGAGTGCCATTTTGTTTTATAAGGCAGGAGCACGATTTTGTTTTGTGGGGGAGCCCTTTTTTTTATAAGGTGGGAGCGCCGTTTTGTTTTGACTGAGGGCGCCATTTTGAGGTTTTTGGGGTTTTTTTGGCATGAGACGCCATTCTGAATTCATGGCAGGAAGGAGACAGATTAAGATGGGACAGGCTGTGAGCAGGTTGAGCTCAAGGAGAAAGAGGAGTAAGAAGGTACCAGCAGAGACACCTCAGGACAGTCCCTTAGGAATTAAACTGTCTACTGATTCATCAGTGGTGGTCTGCTTGCCAGTTTTGCATTCTACTGTAAATTCAACAGTGCAGCCTTATACATCAGGGAAGGTTGACTTTACCACTGTTGAAATAACCACTGGTCAAGAAGAAGCATCAATAACTGTTTCCTTTGGGAGTGCCCCTACTGTAACACCTGACATTCTTCTGAGCACAGCTACCTTTTCTCAGTATCAACCCACTGAATCATGCCAGAAAGAGAAGAGTATTTACATTGGTCAAATGCACCACTTCACCTCATGGGCCTTGCTCTTGGACCAAGCCATGCCAAATGATGTACTATCCACCAGCACTTACTCTTCTCTTTCAAAGTCGTTGCCACTGTGGACACCATCCTTTACTTTGGGAATGAAATCACTACATGAAGAGCCTTCTGCCTCACACAGCTCCCTCACAGATGTCCAGGAGCAAAGAGAGCAGCTCATGCCAGACTGCCAGACCCTGGTCTTATGCCAGTGCCTGATTCTGCCTCTGATCTGAACTGGCCAAAGCTTTTGAAGTTCAGCAAGCTTCATTCTCAGCTGAAGGAGATTACAGGAAGTTGCCCAGCATTCCATCACTTTTCACTCTCAGAACATCTCACTTTCCACAGAAGATGCCACCTGCCAGTCTGGATGTCTGCTGTGAGAAACGAGCTCACAATCAGGACATTTGCCCAGGTTTACTGAATAAGAAAAACTTGACAGAGACCTCTATCAGCAATTTGCTAGACACAAAGCAAAAGGGAAGCACTGGGTGCTCGTCTGAAGGACAAGACACAGTCAGAGGCACAGCTTTTCCTGGTGTTGATACATTTTATACCCCAAGTCTGGCGAGGCCCCTCCCTGAACCCTGCCTCCTTTTTATGTCGTGGATGGCTCCTTGGTGTCTAGGGTCTTGTTGGTTATACACTGGTGCTCCTTGTTTTACCCCTTATGCTAACAAGGTCTGCCCCTGCATCCTCCAGGATCGTATCAGTATTTCTTAGAACATACTATTAGCGACTCATTACGTACAACGAGCATTCAGGACAATGATGAACTCAAAATAGCATAACCATATCAATGAATCTACAATAACTAAGTGCAACAAGGATTCCTTTAATAACCAATTCATTTACATGAAACAGTAAACTCCTCTCTCAAAAATGAGTACGAGAGCCATCCCTCACACAAGGGCATGTGTAACACCAGGGAATCAGGAAATTGTTTAGGTTGGAGAAGCCCTGTCAGACCATCGAGTCCAACCATTCTCCAGCACTGCCGAGGCCACCACTGAGCCCTGTCCTCAAGTGCCACATCCACAGGGACTTAAATCCCTCCAGGGATGGAAACTCCGCCCCTGCCCTGGGCAGCTGTGCCAGGGCTGGAACCCTTTCAGGGAAAAAATCTTTCCCAATATCCAACCTGAGCCTCCCCTGGCCCAGCCTGAGGCTGTTCCCTCTCCTCCTGTCCCTGTCCCCTGCGAGCACAGCCTGACCCTCCCCGGCTGCCCCCTCCTGTCAGGAGTTGTGCAGAGCCACAAGGTCCCCCCTGAGCCTCCTTTTCTCCAGGCTGAGCTCCTTTCCCAGCTCCCTCAGCCACTCCGCAGCGGATTTTCAGCACCCCGGAGGTGCTGGCAGGCGCTCGGGTACGCGACAGATTCAGGGACAGGACTACACTACCCAGCGCGCACCGCGCGGACAGGCACTCCGCCCGCGGAGCATCACGGGACTCGTAGTCCTCGCGCCCCATGTGAAGTTCGTCCCGAAAAAGTTCCCGCACCTTTCCGGGTACCTGTCGCTCCTCGGCAGGGGAGGGCTGCGCCATTTCCATGGCGACGCGCCAGCGCAGCCAATGGGGAGCGGCGTTCTACGGGCGGGGGAGCGCGGCGGACCAATGGGGAGCTGCGTTGCTGCGGGGCGCGCTGGCAGCGCGCTCGGCGAGTCTCCTTGGGGCCGTCCGTGTGTCCGCGGGCCGAGATGGGTGGCGGTGGCAGCACCCGGCGCGTCACCTTCGAGGCGGACGAGAATGAGAATATCACCGTGGTCAAGGGCGTGCGGGTGAGCGCGGGTCCGGCCCGGGGCTCGCCGGGGCGCTGCGAGCTTGGCCTGGCCCCGGCTCCTTCTCTCACTGTACCTCTCTCCTTCTCCCTCCCCCGCGTCCCTGCTCCTGCCGCTGTCCCCGCTCCTGTCCCGTTTCCCTCCCTCTCCCGCAGTGATTTCCCCTCTCTCCAGCCCAGTCGGGATAAGGAGCCGTGTGCCCTGCGTGGTGACCCTTTCTAGGAGAAATCTGTAACTACAGGAGCTGGGTTTGTCTTTCCCTGACCTCCGCATGCCGGAGCTCCTCCCTTCCCCTGTCCTGCTGCCGCACACGCTGAGTGTCCAACTTCCTGTGCGCCCGCGGAGCCGCTCCGCGTCCCTCCCTGTTATCATCGGTCACGGCAGGGTTTGGGTTGGAAGGGACATTAAAGAACATCCAGTGCCACCCCTGCCATGGGCAGGGACACCTTCCACCGTCCCAGGTTGCTCCAAACCCCGGCAGTCCTGGCCTTGGACACTTCCAGGGATCATGGGGCCGCCGCATGCAGTTCCAGGGCAGGTGGCAGGAGTGCTGCCCCTGTTGTCTGTAGTAGCCCAGAGTAGAACTTGTGACACGAGGAACTTCGGGAATTCTCGCCGCTTAGCATTTTTTTTCCATGGGAGACACTTCGTAGCTCATATCAGGAGTGATAATAACTTATCAATTATTGCTGCTTTTAGGGTGGAGAGGTGCAGGAGGAGCCCTGCGAGTTCATTCTGTTTGAGCAAACTGATATTTTCCATTGCTGGTCATTTAGTGTTCTTGAGTAAATAGGAGACGGTGACATAAATGTAGTATAAATTTATATATTCCAGACAGAGCAGAGTTCTTATGCTCTGAAACATGGCTCAGGTTTCCCAGAGAAGCTGTGGCTGCCCCTGGATTCCTGGAAGTGTCCAAGGCCAGGCTGGATCGGGCTTGGAGCAGCCTGGGATGGTGCAAGTTGTCCCTGCCCATGGTAGGGCTTGGAATTAAAAGCTATTTAAATAAATCTGTGATTTGAAGGGCAGATGTTGAAAACCAAAAGTTCTTCAGCTAATAATTCCTTCCCTTTTATTAATTTTATCCATGGGCTTCCCATAGATCTGAAACTGGAGCCTGCTCTTACTCTGTTTGATTCTGTATAATTTGGGGCAGTATTTTTCTGCGTGCTCGTGTCAACATGCAAATGAACTTTGTCTTTTGACTGTGACCACTTGTGTTGCACAAGTCCTTTGAGGGCCTTCCCAGGATGAAATTCTTCCTGGGATGAGTGCTCTGCACGTGAGAAGAGCAAATTAAATCACTGAGTCAAAAATGCTGATTAATTACTAGCAACAAGTCCTTTACTCTTCTCTGTATCCCCTGTGAGAGCCAAAATCTTTTTGTTCTGTTTTGTTCACCTCACAAGTAAGGGGATTGTTTTGTGTTGGGGATTGAATTTTAGCAGCTGTCATGTCTTAGAGAGACACTCCAGGCTCTTTTAAAGAAAGTTTTATTCAGTTTGGGGGGGAAATGAGGACAAAGAAGGAGCTGAAGTGTGACCCTGGTGTGTTTTGCAGTTGTCCGACAGCGTCATCGATCGGATGAAGGAACCTTCCTCACCTGGGAGACAGCACCGAGGATCAGGTGCAGGTTTGCTCCTGCTTTTCTGCTTTTAATGTGAAAAAAGGAATCAAGATGTGCCCTTCAGAGCATTGTAATGAACTCATTGCCCTTTTGCTGAGATGATTTTTTTGACATTAACTTTTTGGCTCGTCTTTAGCTTGTGGAGTTTTAGGGGAGTTAAATTCCTCTTTGTTTTCTTCTGGCTGACATTCAAGTGTAAAATAGAAATTAGACTTGGCTTTCCACACTGTTATCCATTGTTAAAGACTTAAAAAACCCCAAAACACCCCAGAACAAGCAAATATCCAAATATGTCTTGAATTCTGAAGTGCAAATTCTTGGTTATTTAATCAAAATTACTTTTATTCTAGGGAGGTTCTGCAGAAATACACTTAAGCAAACATTAAAAGGAGAATATGCTCTTTTCCTACCCTGGAATGGTGGAAATAAGTGATTTACAGCTCACACAGATTGATGGCTTTCTTAACTTCTTATATTTCATTATTGAGGGCTGTCAAAATGCATCAAACCTCGTGCCAGGAATGCTCTGCTCTAATTTAAAATCCTTCAGCACAGCGAGCACAGCGCAGCTGCTGCAGGAGCGAGGAGCAGCAGCAGAGATTGGAACAAGTGATTTGTGGACTCCCTGAAACCTGCAAAGTTCAAGTAAGGCTCTTATCAGTGCTCCAGAAATATTCACGATAGCAGAATTCCCCCAGGGCCTTTTGCCTTGATACTTGGAGAAAATCCCAGCAAACTCAGCACTGATTAAACACAAGTCCTGTGGAAGCCTTGCAGCAGGATTTGAGTAAACAGAATTGAGCATCTTTCTTCCTTTTGGAGCATGAAGTTGCTTTCCTGTTGCTTAATTGGAGGGGTCTGCATCCCAGCATCCCAGAGTGGTTTGGGTTGGAAGGGACTTTAAAAATCCTTTCATTCCAAGCCCCTGCAATGGGCAGGGAACCACAGGCAGGGAATCTTAATTTTGATTTTTTTTTTAAATAGTTGCTTTTTCTTTGCATTCCTGTATTTCCCTGTGGTCAAGAAATTACTGTAGATAAAGGATTTTTATGGAGCAACACTTGCATGTCTTACTTGCTTTCCCTGTGGTGTTTGCTGCTCATCCTTAAATGTGAATTATGGGAGTGGTCTTGTGAGCAAGCTCCTGGGGTTTGTGGGAGGGCTGTGGTACCCCAGGAATTCTCTGCTAAGTCACACTGTTGCCTATCTTGAGCTTTCATTTTTGTTTCTCTTTCTATGTGGGAAAGAGTGCATTTTATTGTTTTTCATTGTTTAGTTGGGATTTTTTGTTTGGTGGTTTTAGGTATTTTTTTTATTATTATTATTATTATTTTGGTGGTTTTTTTGGTTGGTAGGTTTTTATTTTCTTTGGTTTTGTTGGCTTTTTTTGGTTTTTTTTGGTGGTTTGGGTTGGGTTTTTTGGCTGGGTGGGGGTTTTTTTGTTTGTGGTTTTCATTTTTGTTTGGTTTTTTTGTGGGTTTTTTGGTTGTTTTTTGGGTTTGGGTTTTGTTTTGTTTTGGTTTTTTTGTTTGTTTGTTTGTTTGTTGGGGTTTTTTTGGTTTTTTTTTTTGGTTATTTTTATTTATTGAAAGATTTGGAATGAGTCCAAAGTCCATCAGTGGGGATGGAGCACCTGTGCTCTGAGGAGAGGCTGGGACAGTTGGAGAAGAATTCTTCTCAGCCTGGAGAAGAGAAGCTTTGGGGGGACTTAATTGTGGCCTAAAAAAACATGGAGAGGGACTGGGAACAAGGCATGGAGCCAGGGAATGGCTTCCCAGTGCCAGAGGGCAGGGATGGATGGGATGTTGGGAATTGGGAATTCCTGGCTGGAATGGAATTCCCAGAGCAGCTGTGGCTGCCCCTGGATCCCTGGAAGTGCCCAAGGCCAGGCTGGATGGGGCTTGGAGCAGCCTGGGGTAGTGGAAGGTGTCCCTGCCCATGGATGGGGTGGAATTAAAAGCTCTTTAATGTCCCTTCCCATCCAAACCATTCCAGGATTCCATGAATTGCTTGATCTTCTCAAGCATGGAAAACCTTAAGAGTATTTTTCTTTTAAGAACTTGTGATTTTGGTGAAGTGTTTCTGTATCCTGGACAAATAAAGCTTTACAATAATAGGAGAAGATGTCTAGAGGGAGAAATGTCAGCACTCTTAAACCCAGCCCTTTCTTCAAGGCAAGCCTTTGATAGCTTTTGGTGGTGGAATAATGGCTTAGGTTACATGAAAGAATTGGTGTCTTGTTGCTTGGCAATAATGGTGAATTTATTGACTTCAGATTGGGGTCAGAAAATGAAATTACATCCACTTACACTGAAATCTGACATCTAAAGACAATGTTCTAAAGCATCTCAGCTTGCTTGGCTCACTTGCTGGCTTCTGAGTAATATTAAATGCACTAAAATATTTAACAAGTGTAAAATCTTTCAAGTCTGTCTGTAATTCCTAAAGCAGTATTGATGGAAAGCAATTTGGTCAGACAACGAGATTTTTTTTTTCCTGGGTGTGTTTTATACCTAAAGCTTCAGTCAGAGGGAATGGTTTAATTCATTTTAGCTTGGTGGATATTGGAAAAAATAATAGTTTATTAGGGAAAAAAAATAAATGTGTGAATTATCAAGAGTCTCAGCATCTCACAAAGCCTTTTTTTTTCTCCAATTTGCAGAAACAGATTCTATTAAGGACACAGTTCTTTTGCTCTGTTTTGTCTTTTTTAGCTGCATTTGTTATTATGTCCTCATGAGAAGAAATCAACCAAGGCTCTAGGTCACAAAATATTGTGTAGGGGTGTAGCAAAAGGAGCCCTTCAGTGCCTCCTCAGGAGCTGGGTTACACCTTGCTTGGAGTCATGGATTAATTCTTGTGGATTGGTGTCCTTTTTTGTGCTGCTGCCTGGTTTTGGGTGGAGCTGCAGTGGCTCTGGGTACCTTGTGCCACTCAAACACATAAAGGTATTACTGGGATGTTCAGCAAGGAGGATTTCAAATGTTGGGCTCTAATTGGAGACAAAACCAGGATTTAGATGAACTTTAGGGAGAACAAACTTCACCTTTTGGTTGTGGGGTCAGGTAGGAGAAAGCTCTTGGGGAGCTTTAGGGGAGGTGGGAGATCCTTAGAACAGCTCATTCCGGTGCTCAGGAAAATTATGGGATGCATTGTGAGGCTGGGCTGGTTAAAAGGGTAAAAATGAGGGCAGCATGAGGTGGAAGCAGAGAGAAACTGGAAAGTGAGTGGGGTTTGGGGATCAGCAGAAGGCAGAGGTGTCCTTTACCTCAACATCAGCCATGTGTTCATCTGTCCCTCCCAATATTCCTGTATCCAGGTTAGAAAGAATCCCTGAAGGATTCTGTGATCCTGGGATTTGGGTGTGAAAATCACTTTGCTCAGTGCCACAGAGCATTTTAATCCTTACAGGGGTGGGCAGGGCCCACTGTGATCACCTGGGTTTGTGCAGCTGAGAACTTTAATACCATAGTCACTGCCCTCATTCATTCCTTGTTTGTTTTTAGGATATTTTTTTAAAAATTAAATGTTTTTGAAGAGTTGCAGCATGTCCTGATGATATTAGTAGCTATGGAGAGTTGGATACTGCATGAAAAACTGCAATTAAAACAGAAATGTCTCAGGAGAAATGTTGTGGGAGGCTCTGAAGTATTACTTGTGAGTAATTCTGTGTTTTCAGTTGTTGTGAGTACCTGGAAGTTTACAGAGTTGTGCTGAATTTCTGCCAGTTAAGCAAGAATCCTCTGCAAATAAACCCTGGCAGTTCTTTGCCCTTTAATGTATTAATTGCTTTCATCCACTTTTTTTGTTCCAACAGCACTTTTTCTCTGCATGAAAGATGAAATAAACTGACATTTGTGATGTTACTTTCTAGAATTCCTCTTATTTTTAGAACAGGATAAAAACAGAGGTTTGGCAGTGCCTGGGTTGATTCCCTTTGCTGTGAGATACCTGGAAAGCTCAGGAAGTTCCTGACGTGGATTTTCCATCTTCTTGCTGTGGCAGGAGCTTGGGTTTTGCTTTTGATTGTGTTTATTTGTCCTTCTCTATGTACAGCTCTGGGAATTCTTTATAAAAAAAGAGTTCTAAGCTCATACTGGAAACCTGAAATAAATCAAGAGGGACCCTCAGGCAATGCTGAGGTAGTTGTGGATCACTGCTAGCCTGGAAAACCATGATTTGCTTGCTATAAATTAATATTATTAATAATATTAATTACTTGCTACTTAGTTGTCATAGAGTTTCTTGGAGATGACTTTCTTTGCAGTGTTGTGCCTTGATATCCTTTGGGTTAAAGGTAGTGATGGAAGTATTTTATTATCCAACGGTGAAATGTCTTGTAACTCACCAGGCTGCTAAAGGTGCCAGAGTTTTAGTGCTGTCAGTGTAAGAGCAAATCCTCAGTGGTGCCTGACATTCCTGTCACTGGATTGCAGGAGAAGAGGGAAGATGGAATTATGCAGGGGAGTTGCAGGAAGTGCTGCAGAGATGTAATTTTTGCTGTCTGTGTGACGTGCAGGGTGTTCTGTGGGTGCTTTGGGGTGGCTGGGTAAGTCCTCAGCAAATGGTGCTGAAATTCCAGTGAAACACTGGGAAATTGTGGGAGTCCAATATGGAAAATTCATAATTGTGTAAAAGGAGTGTGCCCTGGAAGTGCCCAAGGCCAGGCTGGATGGGGCTTGGAGCAGCCTGGGGTAGTGGAAGGGGGTGGAACTGAAGGACCTTCAAGGTCCCTTCCAACCCAAACCATTCCATGAACATCTAGAACCTGATGAATTTTCGACTTGCAAGGTGTGAATCAAGAGGCTGGAATGTGCTGGGTTGCTCTCTGGTGCTGTGTTCCCAACATTTGTGTAATTGCAGAGCAGCATTTTGATTCTCCTCTGAAGCTCTGTCCTTGGGATTTCAGCAGCCCTGCACCTCCTCCCTGGTTCAGTTCTCTTTGAGTGCTGAGACATCCCATGGAATGAGGCATTTTACACTAAAGGGGAGCAGGAATTAAAGGCAAAAGCTGTTGGAACACCTGCAAATGTGGTGTTTTTAACCTAGAATTGTTGTTACAGTGAACCTCATCTGCTCATGTCTGTTATTATCCTGACGTGGTGTGCAGTGATCTGAACCACCGGAAACTCCCTGCAAGAACAATTTAAATATAAAACTATCTAAATCTACACGACTATATAAATATCTATATCCATCTAAAGATGCTCCAAGAAATGCCATTTGTGTTAACATTAACCTGGACTTTGACATGATACAAATTTGGGTTGCTTGAAGAAAGTTTTGTATGATGGAAGTGGTGAGGAGATCTCCTCCCCATGGCAGGGGGAACTGGACCAGCTGAAAAGGTAAAAGTCCATCCCAAACCATCCTGGGATTCTGTGACTGTGCTGTGACAGGCCAGGCCAAATGTAGCAGGGGTTTCTTTGTCTCTCCCTTCCTCTCTCCCTCTGTTTCTTTCCTTGGAATTAAATAATCCCAAATTTTTTATGGGAAAAGTAGCCCCTGTGTGGGAGGCATTTAAGGCTGGAATTGCAGTGAGGGATTCCCAGCCCACCTTCAGCTCCCACTGTTGCTTTATTTATTATTTAGCATTGGAAAGGGAACTAAAGAAATGAATTCTGAGGTTTCCAAGGGTTCTGCAAATGGAGGAATTTGGTGTTTCAGTTTGTGGGATTGAGCTGTGGTTTTGTTTTGTTTCCCTACATGAGGGCCAGGGCGAAAGCAAATTTATCCCATGAATATTATCAGATATCAGGGGGACATTTAATTGATTTAAAGGTTTCTCATTTTACAACTGATGGAGAACTTGGGCCATTCCAGATGGAATTTAAAAGAAGAGCCCTGGATGTGCCAGCTCCTGTCCTCACATGTGGAAGTAAATAAGTCTCAGGCACACTCACTGCATTGACAGTCACTTTCTAATATAGTTTTTGCTTTTTGCAAATGATTTTCTGTGTGTGGCTTCTTGCAGAGAGGCAGAATTCATGTTTCAAGGAGCCTTCATTTAGAAGTGTCTCTTTTTGTTTCCATCTATTTTTAGATACAGGTAATTTTTATGTACTGCCTTCCATGTGCTTTTTTTGGGTCTCTGCTGGATTTGGGGAAATTAAATTTCATGCTATTCTGCTTTAGGCTGCCTGTGCTCCACGAGGGTTTGCTGAGTGCAGATGTTGGCTCTCCAAATCTTGTGCAGCACACAAATAAAGGGATTTTTGTTGTAGCTGCTGTTTAACAAGCACATCCAAAGTATTTGCTTAGCAATGGCTTGTGAGTTAAAAGTTAAAACCTCCTTCTTTTTAATGTGGGAGCATGAGATTGGTGCTTGTTAAAGCATCATCTTCCAGTGCTTAGCAGGAAAATCGTTTTGGTTTCACTCTTGGTGGCTGCTGTGTGATTCTTGTATTAATTTCTAGTAAGCTCAATTCAGGAGGAAGCATTAAGGCTGGGCACAGTTCATGGAGCCCTTTGCAAAACATCAGGAAATAATGAGTTTTAAGGACTCAATCTTTATACATTTATGGATGGAAGTGGTGCCATTGCCTTCTACTAGTTCTGAGTAAATTGTTTTGTAGTTAAATCCTGGCAAAGCTTTGAGCCCAGCCTTAGGCTGAGCTTGCTCAAAATGCAGCCAGAGTTTTTTATGAGCCAGACTTGTGTGATGGGGCTTTTGAGTTTTGGGGTTTTTATGTATGTTAAAATTAATTAAAAACCTATCTAGCAACATGTTTTTGGGGTTTTTTTTGTTTTTTTCAGTTTTTCTTAATTTTAGTTACTTCATCCATTAGAAATCAGAATCTGATGGAAGAAAATGCCTGTTTGGGGCACATTTGTCATGGCCTTTGTTAGAAATCTCCCATGTGTGTTCTTGCAGAATTGTGTGTGTTCTGTCCTACTCCTCCTTTGTCCTTCAGAGACCTTGCTGAGGTTATAGGTCAGAAAGCCCAGATAGTTGGCTCAGATAAAGGGCTTTGTAATTTAAGGGATTGTTGGAATAGAAGTCATTTGGAGCACTTTAAATGATTTTTCTTTTAATCTTAAAGAACAAAATAAAAAATATTGACAATTTTAATGAGATAAACCCAATGAGTAAATCAGAGCTGTTTGATTTCACCAATGAAAATCTTGATAGCACCTAACAAGGAAATTGCCATTCTGCTGTGTAGAATCCTCTCTGGTTTTATATTACAATAGTTATTCTTACCCAAATTTATCTTCCCACTGACTGAAAGAGCAGAGGACTTTAAGTGCATTTGTTTCCTTTGTGTTATTGAAAAATAGCACTTGTTAGATGTAACACGACTTCAGCAGCACGAGGAGACCTCCAAGTAATAAAACCTTTAAGTTTTAATAGTAAATTGCTACTTTTCTTCCCATCCCAATTTATTTACCGGCGAGAGACTCTTCAGTGTGGTAGAAAAGAACACTTTAAATGCACGATTTAATCGCATTAAGATGAAAAGAAAAGCTTTGTTTTATTCTTTCATCTTCAGGCTGCAGCAAAGTGTTCCTAAAGCTCTTCAGCACTCGTCAGCTGAGGCAGGTTAAGTGTTTTGTTGGTGCTGCTGCTTGAAAGCTTTGTGCAGTTGTTTTTTAGTTAAACAGGAGGTACCACTTAGAGATCCTTTTCCTCAGCCTCAGGGGAATGGGGAAGAACTTTTATTGCCACAATTTTATTTTTTTTTCCTCATCCTGCTTTGCTTGTGTTCTGATCTCCTTGACTTTCGGTGGTGTCACATTAAAAGTTTTGGGCAACACCAGGCTGAAAATTGAGCTTTGGGTATTCCTACCTGTTGGTTGAAATCTAAATTGAAGAAGTAAGGAAAGGACATCTCTTCCCTTTTTTTACAAGTTCTGTTGTGTGCCTCTGGCAATGCTTCACGGAGCCAATTCATCAGATTCTCATTTTTAGCTTCATTAACCAGGTTTGATTTCACCTCATGTTAACCACCTAAAAACAAGCATTTCATCTCGGCTGCTCTTTTAGGGTGGGAGGTGGTGGTTCCTCCCAGAAAGATTCTGCTTCTCCTTAATCTCTGCAGCTTTTTACTGAAAGAGTTGAGTGCTTCCTCCAAGATGCTTCAGTTTTAGTTTCCTCCTCTTTTTCCTCCTCTTTTTCCTCCTCCTTTTCCTCCTCCTTTTCCTCTTCCTTTTCCTCCTCCTTTTCCCCTCAGGCTTTGCCCCCACTCCCTGCAGTCCATCCCACTGCTGAGAGGGAGACACCAGCTTTGTTGAGTGATGATTTTCTGGGAATACATTGATTTTTTTAACCTCTGGAAAGTTTGTAGAGCTGGAGGGTCTCAAAGAGAGAGATTTTCCAGGCTGGAATTNCTCCTTTCCCTCCTCTCCTTTCCCTCCTCTCCTTTCCCTCCTCTCCTTTCCCTCCCTTTGTGGGAGCTATCTTATCCTTGAGAAAGCTCTCAGTTATCCCTCATGCTGTTAATTGACATTCTCAACAAGGGGAGATGGCACCAATTTAGAAAAATTTAAGGAGAAAAAAAATAATATCAGGTGCAATGGGTAGGAAGAATGAAAAGCCAGCAGATATGTGCAAGAGTGATTTTGGTGTTAATCAGAAACCTGAGGAATCTGGAATTTTTGCAGGAGCAGCACTGATACCAGAGCACTTTGTCAAAACTTGGTTGTTCTTGTGTTTCTGTGCCAGTGTTGAACACTTTTATTTTTGGTTTTATTCTCCTCTCTTTGCAGAAGAAGAGAGAATGTTCTACTCAAAGTGAACCTCAGGAATTCCTGAATTATCTGGGAGCATCTTTGTGATAATGAGATTATTCTTTCTCCTTAAGATTTTCATATTTCACCTCTTACAGCCTCTTTTTTTTTTTCCATGTAGTACCTTGATTTTCTTTCTGGTCACAACTTGTAACTCTAAAAAGCAACTATTTGTAGTAAGCAGTGCATCAGCTGAGAGCAGTCATTTTTACAAGGGATTTTTATTAGCAGATCTCATTGCAAATCATTAAAAATGCAGGTGTTGGATTAATGTTGTTATGAGAATTCCAAGCATTTCAGCATTATCCTTTACACAATTTCTGAATAATGAAAATAACCATAAACATCATAATCACACATTGTTTACAGCCTGTTTTCAGTTGTTATTAAAAGCAGCAATACAGGGCTGAATATTGGGCTGAAACACACACATTTCAAAGTTGACAGTTGTAGCTGTGTGCTGATAATTCAATAAAAAAACCTGGTTATGCTGGAGTTGGAGAAAATAATCAAAATATGTCTAAGTCACCTCCACTTTCCTTGAGAGAAATCCTTGTGCCTGTGCATGGAGATGTGCATTATTGAGGGTGCACATATATGAAATTTGAATATTGGCTGTTTCTAAGCTGACTTCTTGGGTCCTACTGTTAATATGCCATGAAATAAATGCTTTTCCACATTGTCACTGAATTCAGAATAATTCCAGATTATTCTCTAGAATAACCAAGCTGCTGGTGTTGGAATCTGGAAATACTTGGGAATTCTCCGTGCTTCCTTTTTTAGGTGATTCTCATGTCTAGGACGTTGTACAAATGTTGTTTCAATTCTTTCCCTTCTCCAGTCAGCAATTCCAAGCCTGAACACGCTGGAGTTTTCATCTGAGCTGAATAAACAAATTCTGCAATTATGGTTTTCTCTGCTCTGATGGATGCTTTGTAGCAGCCTCTTGTTGTAACCTGAGTGAACAGGAGATGAGATTTGAGCACAGCACAACAGCTGCTAAAGATCCACTTATTTCTCACTGCTGCTTCCTTTGTACCCAATTTGAGATGAAGTGATTGCTTTCAGAATTTGTGCAGCCTTTCGGTGCCCATGTCATCAATAAATGAAATTATCTCTTGATACGGAGATAGTCACCTTTTTTATTTTTGCTCAATATTCAGCTTCTACTGGAAAAGTTTTTAATCCCTTGGAAATTTACTGCTAGGGTGTTAAATGGCTTTAAATGTGCAGTGGGGAAGCTTGATATCCTGATTTATCTTCCCATGCAACTCCAACCACTGAGAAATCTGTCTGATGGGATCAGCAGAGGTATTGACAAGTGTTATCTTTGGGTGAAACACTTCTTTCTTTCATTAACCTTTACCTGTAAGGACATTTTCACTGCTTGTTTTTTTCATAGGATTATAGGCTCTTATGTTTTTCTTTCCCTTCTCTCCCAAAAAGCTTATTAACCAGTTTTAGCCACAGATTTCTCAAGGATAATTCATTTATTCACATACTTTTTGAAATGTTGGTTTGGTGTCAGTGGCACTGTTCCAGAGTTTTGTGGCATTCATGAAAACTTTCTCAAAGGGATGTGCTCAGGACAAGTGGGGAAAATTCATTGTGGATGTGGATCTGCTGCAGAATGGTTACAAAATCTCTCTTAAAACACCTTTTCCATCATTATTGTCCACTTGCTTTTTCCTCATTCCTGTCTTTTTCTGGTTTAATTGCAGATTTGCTTCTCTGAATCCAACTTGCTTCCCCTTTCACCTTAGCAGTGCTTTCAAAATTCTGCATTATCCTTTCCATGCTCCTCCTTGCTGGATTTCTTCACTCATTTAGGTTGGAAAAGATCTTTAAGATTGTGGGATTATAGACTGGTTTGGCTTGGAAGGACTTTAAAGATCATTTTGTGCCATGGGCAGGGACATTTTCCACTATCCCAGGTTGTTCCAAGCCAGGCCTTGGACACTTCCAGGGATCCAGGAGCAGCCACAGCTTCTCTGGGCAACCTCTGCCAATGGCAGCACCTTAAATAAAGAATTTATTTCCACATTTGCTCTGTAACATCAAGGAACAGCTGCATGTGGCACTTAATGAATGGCTTTAATTACCATTAGTTATGATGAGTGGTGGGTGCAGGTTTGGGGTGTGCTGATATGAAACCAGAGCCACCTGCCCCACAAAAATAGTTGGAATGTGAACATTTGACAGTAAAATTCCGTGCCTGAAGCCTGTGTTTCCTGCCCATGGAAAGGTATAAAAATACTCTCCCTCAGGGCCTTGGTGACAGTGCTGAGCAGCTTTGTGATCTCCTTATTCCTGCCCAAAGTGGTTCCAATCCAGAGCCAAAATTGGGGAAAATTGACTTTTTAGTGGCACCGATAGTGCACAATCCCAGCTGGAGATTCCTCCTTCGAGGTGATGGTGCTAGAGGAACTGAACAGCAGAATTTGCTGGTTTTGGAGCCCTGGCAGTGCAGGGAGGCTCATTTGGGAGTGCTGGGCTGAGCAGGAGTGGTTGGCAATTCTTTGCCATTAGTGGTGACTTCTAAGAGATGTTTTAGTTAAAAAAAAAACCTCTTTTACTCAGCTGCTGTGTGTAAAAATACATAATTATTTCCCTGTCCTCTGCACTGGTAGAAGGAGTTTGTTGAAATACATGTGAAAGAATTTAAAACAGATCTTGTCCAAGAAGATGAAAAGGACACCAGTAAATTTCCCTGCACTGTCAGATAAAAATAGCTTTACAATAAACTTCTGAACCATAAAGATCAGGAACTGGACAACTTAAATTGTCCTGAAAGGACACCACATGCTTAATCCTCTTGAAAGCAGAATCATCAAATCCTTCTTATCATTGCTTACAATATGATTATTTTTTTTTTAATGTTGAATTACAGAATCCTGATGCTTTTATCCATTGTATTCCACAAGAAAAGCCTTCCAGTGTGTGTGGAGTAGGGATTACTAAAACAGCTGAAATGGGAATTTTCTCCACTGCTGTATTCAGTCTAAGGCAGGGATAGTGTTTTAAAGGTGTGTGGGTACTTCTGTTTCATTATTTTTATTAATTATTTCAAATTAACAGGAGGGCAAAAGGATTTATGGCTAAAGAGCAGCAGAAATGAGTTATTATCTCTATATTTTATTACAGAAGTGGGGGAAGAAAGATGGGTTATGAACAAGGTTTGGTTGAAATCACACTCCCTCCCTTTAGGGCCATTGAGAACGATTGGAAAAGTAACATTAAAACTCCACATATTCATTTATCCACACAGCAGGAGTTCCTGCAGAAACTAAAAATTAAGGGAATTTTTAACTGGCTTTTTTAACTCTGTGCACCTATTGGTGGGAAATACCTGATTTTATGGGTTTTCACATATTTTGAGATGTATTGAACATATTTTGTGTTTCTCCTCTTGCACAGCAGCCCCTCTGCCTGTCACCTGTTCATCAAATCTAAATCTCCTAAAAGAGGATATTTCAAAATACCAGAAATATGTCAAACCCACGTGTTTTTGGTAGTGTGAATCTCAGAAATGAATTATTTTTGTAAAATAGAGCTCTTAGCACACGCAGGTACAACCTAATTCAAAGAATCACAGGGGAAAACCTCCTAATCCTGTTTTTTTTCCAGCCCCCTCATAAATCCAGTGTGATTTGCTTTATCCCAACATTAACAGGGTATTGAAAGGAGAATATTCCAAATATAATAGGAACTAACTTTGTTTTGTTACTTCTAGACCATGCACTGTCTTGTTTCTAATTGAAATTAGTATAAATTGATTGATACCCACATTTACATTGGAAAATAGAGAATGTAATTATGCAAGAGTGCCTTTGGAAAGGAAAATATTAAATATTTTTGAATTATGCACACTTAATTGCGTTGTTTTTGTATTTCATTATCCTATGAGCTCATCTGAAATATTCCTGCACATTACCAAATATTTAACAGTTAATACAAATTTCTGTCCTTGGAGGGGAGCTTTGTTTGGACTGAATTCCTGATGGGAGGAAGTTTCTGGAATTGGGAATTTCAGTGGAAAAGTTGCTGGGTGTGTTGGTCATTAAATTTGTATCAGTCTGAAAGTAGAGTTTATTCTTGAGAATGCTCTTTAAAAATAATAATATTTAAGAGAATCAATTTAAATGCTGGGTTTACAAGCACATAAATGGCTTTTTAAATGTTTTTAGGCTTTTCTGTTTGCTGCTGGGCTGAAGGGATGGTTCATTATTGTTTCCATGGAGTGCAAGGCTAATTGGGTTATTTATAAGGTTAAAGATCAGGTGCAACTGTGTTTGAAACCCACTAAATTTAAAAAATAATTCCTTGCCAGCAATACTTGATGCACTTTAGTTACATTTCCCTGTTTCCTGTGCTGCTCCCAGCAAATCCAGGGCTCTTTGAGAACTAAAAATTAAGGAAAGCAGAGTAGATTTCATGGTGTCATTGTCTTCCCATCTGATTTAAACACACGAAATACATTTCCTACAGCTTCCATCAACATCAAAATCATCTCTTCTATTATCCCAGGATGCTCCAAGCCCCATCCAACCCAGCCTTGGACAATTCCAGGGATGGGGCAGCCACAGCTTCTCTGGGCAACCTCTTCCAGTGCCTGAGGAAAGGATTTCTTCCTGTTGAGATTGAAGATTTTTGTGTGACCTGTGGAATTTAGATATGGACCAAACCAGAGCTTTTATTACACAGAAAGAATAAATCAAGGCTATTTGCATATTAGAATATTTGCATTTTACGCATTTTAAATTGAATTGTGGGAAAAGTGTTTTAATTGTGGAAGACCCTTGATGTCCCCAGTGTGAGCTGGGAAGGTACCAGGCACGTGAGCTTCCTGATCCAATCTTGATGAGCATTAATTTGGAATGAAATGAGGAATTTTCCTGGTGACATCTCCATTAATTCCTCCAAAGCTGTCAGCAGCTGAGGTTGATGATGGGGCTGAAGGCAGCCCTGAGGTGCTCTGGCCCAAAGGAGCTGGGTGATGTTCCTGCTCACAGCATGGGAGAGCTTCCCCTTGCATGGGATCTGTGCTCTGACTGCCCTGATCAATACCAGATACCAGGGGTGAAAGCAAGAACTGCAGGAATTCATTGGGAATTGGCTTTTCCAGCACAAAAGGAGTCCTAGGGTGATACCCTGGAGCTGTGTTCTCTGTCTGGGGAAAGTTTCAAAGGGATTGTTGTATTAAGGCCACGAATTTTGGTGGAACTGAAAGAGATTTTAGCAAAGCTTATCTTGGATTGAAGTGTGGTGTGGAAAGGTTGGTTGAACACAGTGCTGGAGGAAGTGTGGAGGTGCCTAATTTTTGACTAATATTTCATATTCTTTAGTCCTTTATAGCATTTTTTTCCCCTTCAACCTTCTTTCTTTCTTCCTCATGTGGAGCAAATCCAGTGGAGGCCATGAATTTGATAAGGAGCACCTTTGCTACAAAGTCAGGCTGAGGAAGTTGGGGCTGCTGAGCCTGGAGAAGAAATAAAGGTTGTGTGGAGATCTTGGAGCAACCTTCCAGTACCCTGCAAGGATCTCCACTGGACATTTTTCTTTGAAATAGCCAAGCCTAATTAGAAAGACAGAACTTGGGTTTTTTGTTGTGTTGGCTTGTTGGGTTTTTTTGGTTTTTTTTAATTCATTATCTGAACATTGCCTAGCTAAGTGTTTTCTAAAAGGCATTTGATTGTATCAAACCTAAGTGTCTCTTCATTAATAACTTAATGCACCTGCCCTTTCCAGAGAATTCAGTGAAGGTGCCTGCTAATAAATGCTGTTTGCATTAGTGAGTTTTTTCCAAACACAGGACTAATGGGCAGATTCCCAGCTCTGCAGGCTGGAAGTTATTTGAATAATTTGTCCACATCAGATTCCTGATTCCTCAGGCTAACATTTCTGAGGCTGCAGGTGTCTGCTTTCCCTGAGGTTTGTTGTTTACTGCTCAGGGTGTAATTCTGATATCCTGCTGATTGTTTCTTTTCTGTGAAGCAACTGCTTTAGAGAGAGAGGAAAAAGGTGTGGATTTGGATCTTGTGATTAGCAAGGGCAGAGGAATCGGAGCCAAATACTACAAGAATTGTAAAAATCCTCAAGTACCAAACTGTTGTAGGCCTGGAGGGTAAAATTGCTGATGGTTTCTCAAGAATTGACATCACATGAGGCTTTGCTCCCATCCTGTCCATGGGTGGCCTTTGGAGTTCCCAGATGGAAGAGATTTTATGCATCTGAAACCTCAGGAACTGCTGGGAAGTGAGAAGTCCTTCAGTCCCTTTGGCTCCTCTGTCCTTTTCAGTTGTCCCTGTAACTATCCAAAGCATTCTGGACCCTGGGAAATACTTTGGATTTCTGGTTCCTGTATTTGCCTGATTTTGAAGCACAAGTGGCAGAATAAATACAAAGGGTTAAGCAAATGGCTTTGCACATTCTTTCTAAATATATTTTTAATGGAAATCAGGGTTTGTGGCCTTTTAATAAAGGTGGAATAAACCTTTTTCAGGTTTGCCAAAGAATGTTGGATGGATTGGAATATTGGTCTCTTGTCTGGAGAAGACTGAATGGAGATGTGTTGAAATCTGGTTTTTCACAAGGGCACATAGTGACAGGACAGAGGGGAATGGCCTTCAGCTGAAGGAGGGTGGGTTTAGATTTGATATTAGGAAGGAATTGTCTTCCAAACTTACCCTAAAGAATAAGTGGACAAATAAGAAAAGTGAGGGTGCTGTATCCCACCAAAATGGCCAAACTGTTGAGAAGATGATGCCCTGGTTTCCCAGGGCCTTTTCCACAAAAACTCAGAGTTCATGGATTGAAGATCAGAAGGCTTATTTATTTATAGATACATATTAATAAAATGGAAAAAGAGAGAGAGAGAGATCGAGCTCCTTCCAGCCAGATTTGGCTGCAGGGATCGTGTGTGTCTGTGTGAACAGACAGTCCCAGTGTGTGTACAACATAAACTGTGAAAACACATCCCAAAATAGAAATTCTCTTTGGCCAAGGAGAGCACATTCCCAAAACAACTGAAATATTTACATTTTTCTCAACCTGAGAACAATTGTGACGGNATTTTTCTCAACCTGAGAACAATTCTGACTGACTCAGTGCTGCAAGAATTGGTGAGGCAGAGAATGCCTAAAAGAAATCTTTTTCTGGGTTCCCAACAGCCAAACCTCCTCGTACCTGAACAATCCCTGCTTGGTCTGCCCAGATCCTGGCAGGAGCTCTCTGGATTTTATTGCTCTTGAGCCTGTCTGGATTCCAGACTCCCACCCAAGCCTTTCCCTCAGTGCCCTCCACAGCTGCACAGGGGAGAGAAAATACATTTAATAGAATTCCCATGGAATCTCAGCTCTGGAGCTGCTGCTGCCCCTCCTGCCCTGCCCTGCCCTGGTTGTCTGCAGGGCTGTTCCTGCTGTGTTCTCACCTTGCTTTGCTCTGGCCACAATTCCAGCTGCACAAAACTTAGTTCTTCTTCCTAAATCTGTTACCCAGAGGCATCACCACCATTCCTGGTTAGCCCAGCCTGGTGTGTCCATCCTGGAGCTGACTGGAATTGGTTCTGCTGGACATGGAGGAAGCTCCCAGCAGCTTCACCTAGCAGCCACCCCTGACACCAAACCCTGCTCACACAAACCCAGTACAACCATTCCGTGTCTGGGCTCTTCCAAGGAGCAGTTTGAGCCTCTCAGAGCATTGTGCAGCCTCAGCTGGGGGTGCTCCATTCCCATTATCCCTGTGGTTTTCCATTGCCATTATCCCAGGAGAAGGCTGCCAATCAGAGCCCAATCCCCTTGGCTATTCCTGCCTGCAGCACTGTGGGGTTTGGAGTGTGTTCCCATTACTGCCCATTTCTCTAAATTGGTTTGTGATGGGAGCTGTGCATTAAACCTCTCACACTCAGAGGGTGACTTTTTGTGCTTCTGTAGGAGCAGGGAAAGCCCTGGGATGCAGTAAATCCTAAATGTACTTGCCTGAAAATCTTCCCAGTTTGTCTGCACTGGGATGAACCTGACACTGATTTCAGTATCCTGAGGAACTTGTGATATTAGAGGGACTGGTGGTGGGAATGGCTATGCAATAATAATTTAATTTTTAATATAATACTATTAATATTTTAGCAGTCTTGCACCCTCCAGGTTTTACATTCTCCAGTAGTTCAGTGGTCAGCTGTGTGTTTTTAATGCCCTGTAGTGTGAGCAGAGATGGCTGTCAGAAATGTTTTTGCTTTTTATCTAGAAACAGTCTTTTCCTGACCCTCTCTCAAATAAATTATCTTTTCTCTTTTTAAATGCTTCTTCCCCTAGAACAAATCCCTCCTCCTTGTAGAACTGCAGTTTGTTTTGTTTTTTATTTTTAACTGAGACATCATAAAGCTCCCATTTGGGAGCTACCTAATTATATCTTACAATAATTCTATTGAATGATCTATAGCTCTGCTTTTATTCCCTATTAGTATTTGGCTGATCAATGGGCAGCCTAATTGATTGATAAGGTCAAATGTCTTTACTGGCTGGTGCCTGAATCTTTCCCCATTATGACATAAACCATTCTGTGGTCTGTTGGAGTCCTTGCACTCCTTTTTGTACACCAGAACCATAAATTTCACAATGTAGATGCTGCTGAAGAAGATAATTAATGTAATTATGTCAGCTGAGATAATCCCAGTAAAACAGGGCTTTGCTTTTTCACCCAGGTTTGTGGTAGAGATCTGTTCAAAGGTTCTTATTTCCCTCTGAATTTTCATTTTCATTTATTTTTAGGCTGGGGTCTTCCTTGTAATTCACAAGTTTCCCCCCCACTTTCCCCTGTGTTTCTGTGATCTCAGCATTTCCTGGGGCTGGCAGGATGGATATTGATTCCTGCTGCTTTCCCTAAGATGTTTATAACTGCATTAGTTGGCCAAGACTCCCATAAAGTTGATGAAGCTCCTTCATTCATTCATAAAACTCTTTTGTGAGGCTGCTTTAGGATGAGGAGGATTGCTGGGAGTCTGAGCTATAACAGCAATGTGGAATAATGATTTTGGATGATTTTGCAGATAAATGCAGCTCCTGGAGATGAGATCATTGAGACAGAGGTCCTGCAGTGCCTGAAACGAACTTCCCTGGGCCTCACCTCCCCTTGTCACTGCCCCAAAGGTTGTGGCACCTCCTGGGATTTGGCAGCTCTGTTTTCCTGGCTCTTTTGGGGTGGGATCAGACCTTGGAGCTCTGTGCTTCCATGGAGGGGACTCTGAGCCAGGAATGAGGGAATTCCTTGGTGCCTGTGCTGGAAATGCAGAGCATGGCAGAGGTTCAGCTTTAGGTAGGGCTTTATTGCAGGCAGGATTAGGATTAAGATGGATTTTGGTGGGTTTAGGATTGGTGACTCTCCAGCTTTTCTCCCTTCATTCATATTCTTGAAGAAGTTGCTTTCCTCCTTTTTTCCTTCTTGACCAGACTTTCATTGATTCATCAGACAGAATCTGAGTGAAGGAAATATTCTTCCCATATCTGCTTGATTAAACAAAATCAGGAGAATTTGGGACAAAATCTTTGTCTAGGAACTAGAAATATGAATATTTAGGATGTTATAAGAGCTTTGTTGTGTAAAATACATCTGAAAATACTTGATTCATTACACAAAGATCTTTCTTTTGGTTCTAGATGAATAAAAAGCAGCATTTTATGACTTTACTGTTTATGTCTCTGTCTCATCCCCCATGGTTTTACTTTACAAAGACATATTTCTGAAGAAAAAGATTTCATTTCATGTATAGTCCATGTTGTTCAATTTTCAAAAGATTCCACTAATTGAAAAGCTGTTTAATAAGAGAAATTTTTAAAGGCCCACTGGTGGTGTGCTAAAATTTCCAAGATGCTTAAACCACAAGGAAGCAACTCCAACTGCTGTGTGGAAAAAAGAGAATAAACAATGGAGGGCACTGGGTTATGCAGTTGCTTCTGTAATTGGGAAGAAGTTGTGTTCTGTTAATATTTCATTGAATTTCCTTTTAATTGCAGTTAACGATGAAGAGCTGAAGAAAAGAATAGCTGAGGAACTGGCACTGGAACGAGCCAGGAGAGACTCTGAAGCTCAGAAGAGGAGGTTGGTTCACTAATAACAGTTATTTCAAAGAAATTTGGGCTTAATGCTTTTATTTTATTGATCTTTGTGCTGGGAGCAGCTGAATTCTGTGCCCCGAGACAAAGTGGTTGGGAGAGCTTTGGGGGCTGCAGCAGGTTTGGATATTAAATCCATGTTCAAGGACAAATGAGCTGGAATTTCCTTGTAAGAGCTCATCCAAACTGTTGCTCTAAATCCCTCCTGACCTCCTGAGCTGGGCTTTTTTTGCAGCCTTTTAAGCTCAAGCTTTGCTGATTTCTCTGGAGCCCAAATAATCACTTTGTGCTGCAGAGACACAAAGAGCAGCAGGGCTGGGGTCCCTGTGATCCTGGGGGCTGAGCAAGAGTACCTGGGGACAGCAGCACAAATGGGAATTCTGGAGATTTCTGGGAATTCTGGAGATTTCTGAGAGCTGCAGGATGTTTTGAGGTGCTTTGGATATGTGAACTACAGTATTAAACCAGTTTACACCACTAAAACCCTTTTGATTCCTGTCTGTACATTGAATTATTCCTTTCTGAGGCATTTTTCTTTTTCTCAGAGATTGTAATGATTGTGAAAGCCTGGGCAGAACCATTATTAATTCAAAATTACAATTTAAATTAAAAAATTCCCCTTTTAATTTAGAAATGTTGGTGTCTGGTGAACTTCTGTGTTTATTTCTCCTTTCAGTGATTGTTGTAAATAGATAACACAGAGCAGAAATATGAACTTGCACATTGTCCTCCACTGAAAATGGGGAGAAAAGCTCATTATGATGGATTAAAAAAAATTAGGCTGTAATTAGTACTACTTAAACTGTCTGCATAGATCTCAGTTGTTTCCTACCCAGCATTCTGGTATTTAATTGAGTTAGGTTGATGGAGTATATAATTAGATAGGACTATATTAATGTCCCAGGGAAAAAAAAAATCAGGCTTTTCTCTTTCTTTTTGCATCAGCAATAAAGGAAATCAATAAGTTACAGTGAAATCTCTCCTCAACTGGGCTTTGACAGGAAAACTTGGGTTATTTTTGAGCTTCTTGAGTGCTCAAGGCTTCAGCTAAATGGGATTAAAATATGGAAATATTTGCTTTGCAACTTCAGCATTTTGCCACTTTCAGTACCTTCCAGGATTCAGCTTCCAGGGGTTTGTGCATTGGTCTGTGAAAAAAGGGAGCAGATTGGGCAAATATCAACAGAAATTAAGAATGATGATGATTAAAAAAGGACAAATATCAAAAACTTGTTACAGCTTCAGTTACTTTGTTGTTTTGATTTATTTAATTAATTTTTAGCCATGGCAAGAGTTTTTTTATTGTAATTTATTATAATTAAAGCATTTACAATTATAAAAATCTGTTTTAAACAGAGCATAGAGGCTTTTTTGTCTTGGATGAAACAACTGTAAAAGATGCAGATTTTTTTTCATAAGTAAAATTCTTTGGGCTGAATTCTGGTTGAGGTTTGTGTTTTAAAAAGATTCAAGAAACTCACATTGCTCTGATAAATTATTTTCTCTTGCATTTGCAGAACATTCCAGGTAATAGAATCATGGAACATAAACTGGAATAATTTGTGATAGAAACCCAAACACATTTGATGCAGTGTTGGAAAACAGAACAAAAACCTGAGTTCCCAATATGCTGCATTTAAGCTTTTTGGCCTTGCACTTTTGATTTATTAACAATTTCATTTCATAACCCAAAACTTTGAAGACAAATCCTGTTGGGATGTGACACAAAAATTAAGTTTTTACCTCCACATTCATCTTATGGATTCTTTTACCAGACATGGTATATTTTACATGTTTATATTCTCACTCCTTTCTCAAAACCAGGGTTTTATTCCAATATTTAAATGAAATAACATTTAAACATAAGAATATCAGAAACTTTTGACTGTTTGTTTTCTGATTCCAACTGCCTAATAGCTGATTTTGGTGCTGTTCTGTGAGCAGTGTATGATCACATTTGGGTTTGATTGCAAAATGTATTTTACTCATTTCAGACTGTGAAGAAATCTTAATTTTACCTTCTAGATAAATTATTTATTCACACATCCATACACAGTGCAGATGGGCTGCTCTATATAAAGTTAAAATCTGTGCTTATTTTGGGGATTGGAGCTGAAGAATGACTCTTAAATGATATTTTAATGCCATCAACTCCCTGACAATACATCAGTTATAGCTCCTGTTAAACAGAACTTGGAATAATTAATAAATTATTACAGTGATTTGGATCCACCTTAGAATATATATCCAAAATTCTGCACTGATTCCACTTCACTCCTTCTTTTACTCAGCTCTTGTTCCTCACTTTGGTGTATGAACCTTTTGAAATGTTTCATCTGAGAAATGAATGTTTCCATTTCGTAAAGTTCATTTAGAAAATTGATTATCATTGATTTACAACAGCATTTGCAGTGTCTGCAATAGGAACTGTGAACAGTTAATGTGTCAGAGCTGCAGTCTTAGGGTGATACTCAAGGTAACATAAAAATGAGAGGATGGACACAAAAACTTGAGCTTGACAGTGGCAATAAATGATAATTAAGAGAAGAATGATGAATAATAAATAAGAGAAATCACATGACTCAGTTGGTAATAACTTGAATTTTGCCTTTTCTCTGCTTATTTTAGACAAGCTCAGCAAATGTTTAGCATTTTTTTCTAATATCCCAAGAAGATGAGAAAGTTTTTAATGTTCTGGCCTTGAGAAGAGGCATGAGGGAAATAGGTAATTTTCCTTCTCCCATCAGAGAACAGAATGGAAGTTTATTCACTCCATTTATTAACTTTGTCCATGGATATATTCTGTTCATTTGTTGGGCTCTGTGATACTGATGGTGCTCAATAAATCTGTTCTTCAAGTTTGCTTTAGGAAAAGTGCAGGCAGAGGAAAAAAATCTTTTGAGACAGCAAAAGGAATAACTTCTATCATCAGCATAATGATAAAATTTTAGGTATTGCCAACTTCATCAGAGTGCTGGATTCCTCCACTAAAATATACAAACCACAGCTTCAGAGGCAAGTGATGGATGTGATTTCCCATGGAAATTGAACGTTCCTGAATGATGACTTGCCTTTTTTTCCCCCTTGAAAATCAGAGAAATTTCAGTCTTATTTATTTTGCTAATCAGTTAGCTCAAGCTAATTATATTGGGGGGGGGAGGGGGGGGTTCAGTTCCTTGCTTGGCAAGTGTTTCTCAGCTTTCACTTTTTAAATATGATTTGGCACGGGGCAAATATTAATTTTATGTAGAGTGAGGTGTTCTTGCAAACTGCTGTGCATGGCAGTGCCTTCAATAGTGCAGGAAGTGTATTTTGTTCAAGGCTTCAATGTATTCATCTCTGGAATTTTGTTGGTGTGCCAAAAATCTGTCCCTGTGCAGTTTGCTCATGACTGTCCTGTGATGTGATGTGCTGTGATTCCAGGATTTGTTTCTTAGAGGAAAACTCCTGCTGTAAGGAGGGATTTTAATGCAGGAAAAGGTTTAAAAATAGGTTTTGGTTTGCTTTGGTGGCCTTTCAGTAACCCTGCCAGGTTTGTTCTAAAAAGGTTTAAGGTGTGACAGAGGAGAGAGAAGGTTCTGAGACACCTCAGAGCCCCTGCCAGGGCCTAAAGGAGCTCCAGGAGAGCTGCAGAGGGACTGGGGACAAGGCATGGAGGGACAGGAGCCAGGGAATGGCTTCCCAGTGCCAGAGGGCAGGGATGGATGGGATGTTGGGAATTGGGAATTCCTGGCTGGAATGGAATTCCCAGAGCAGCTGTGGCTGTCCCTGGATCCCTGGCAGTGTCCAAGGCCAGGCTGGACAGAGCTTGGAGCAGCCTGGGATCGTGGAAGGTGTCCCTGCCATGGCAGGGCTGGAAAGAGATGAGCTTCAAGCTTCTTCCAACCCAAACTATTCCAGGATTCTGTGGTGGCTTTTGATAACTTTTTTCTGTGTTTTGATTGTCTCATCACCTGGGACCAGATGGTCAAGCTTGGGGAACTTTTCTCTTGAAAACCACGAGAAAAATCCTTTCCTTGAGTAGTGCAGATGAGAGCTCATCAAGCATTCCCTGGCAGTGAACTGCTGGATTCTGTTCTCCAGAGGCTGGCACATTTTATCTGTCATCAGCTGGAAAACTTATTGCAACTTGGATTTGTGACATCCTCATCTGTTTCAGGTCAATCCTTCTAAACTCTTAAATCAGCTTTGTCTCCACCCTGGTGCACATTTTCTCTGCGCTAGGATATTAAAACTGTAACCAGGAGATATTTTTATTTGTTGTTTTGTTGTTGTGCTTGAGGGTGTGGAGATAACTGCTCATCACTCTGGGGTTTCATTGATGCTCTGAGTGCTTCCCCCCAGCCTTTTCTTTTGTCATGTCTCAGCAGAATGGTGCATAAATGATGAGCTCTAAGTAAACCTGGAGTAAAGAGTTGGTGCAGAACCAATTGGGCAGTGAAAATGTAAAGTGAGAGAAGAATGAAGGAGAGTATTGGACAAGAAGCCTTTGGGAAACTGCACACCAAAATTGTTATATTAAAATCAATACTGGGGCTTGACCTTTCTGTGCTAGTGTATACTTTAAAACTTCCTATTGATTTCTCTTTTAATGACATGTTTATTCCAGTTGCCTGGCATAGGTGTAGAAGGGGAAAATAAAATGATGGATTTATTTACAATATTCATTCAATATTTCAGTCAGGTAAAGGTATGAGGAGCATCTTAATATGTCTTCAGTTCATATGGGGAGCGAATGAATTTGGGTGAAAACTTCTTCAAAGTATTCTTTTCCTCCTAAATGATGATGTTTTCCCAGATAATCAGCTACATTGAATTGGGAAACTTGCTTTTTCTTGGAAGATTGTCTTCAGGGGGAACAAAAAACTCCTTTTTAGGAAATAGTTGTTATTTTGTCTTCTGCCACAGGGACTTGTTGGTATTGTTTGGATTAAGTGGGAAAAGAGTCTGGAAAAGTTCATCTTCTCTGCTGCTGACAGTCAGAGAGAAAGCTGGGAATACTCTGAAGCAGTAAAAGTGATTGTAATTGTTTTGGCTTGGGATAGGTTAAAAATAGGAGTTTAATATCTCCTGGCAAGAGAAGCTGCACTGCTTTTGTAAAACCAGAGATCCCAGTTGATAATCCCATTGAGTGATTTTATAGGGGCAACTGATTTTAAAAAATATAAAATAAAACCTTTTTTCCTTGGTGTGCCCAAAGGGCCCCTTCAGCCTCAGGGCTGTGGAAACAGCAGCAGATTTTAGCACCACTTCCCATGTTGAGTTCCTCCTATTTCTCCTTCCCAGCCATTCCATCTTGCCAAACTTTCTTCCCCCTCTCTCAGCAGACATTTCCCTCTGATCTCATGCTCAGCAGAAGATTCAGCAGTGGATTTATTCCTCAGCAGCCATAATATTCCTGAGGTCTGTAGGATTATGGGATCTGCTGTGTCACAGGAAAAGAGGGAACGAGGAGGGTCAGGCTGGGGCAGGGCTGTCCCTCTGCAGGGGAGGGAAGAAGCCAGGATGAAGTGGGAAGGAATTTGGGATTTAAACAGAGGTTTGACTCTAAAATAAGTACAGTGAGCAGGTGAGCTCTTGCAGCTGATGCCTTTTTGAGCAGCCAGCTCTTAAAACCAGCAAAGTTTAGTGTGTGAATTTTACCTGCAGAATGCTGAGGAAGCATAAAAATGTTTATGAAGTTGGGAAGTATCAAACTGCCTTAGAAGGCTGTTCAACTTTTATTGTTTTCAGTGAAGAAAGGTAGTGTTATCAGAAGAAAAAAGGTGTTACTCTCCAAGATTTCCCTCTCTGATTCTCCATTAATACCATTATGTCTGGCTCTCAGGATATGGAGAGATGAATCTTGGAGATGGGAGGTGGAAATTGGAGAAAGCAGAGCTATAATTCACTCCTACCTTTATAAACCCCAATTTTCAAGGGATTATTTTTCACTTGGATTTTAAAACCTGCCATCTCAGCTGACAGCTTGGATACTGAGCTTCATCTTGATCAGTTTATTTCTAGGACAGATGGGAAAATGACTTGGAGCCAGTGAGAGAACATCCACAAAAATAATCCAGCTTCACAGTTTCAGATTCAGGTAGGAAGGAGGAAAACTGTTCCCCCCCTGGGCAATTTTAAACAAACCTTTGCTTTCAAACTGCTGAGCTCTTTCATTTTGAAAAGCAGCAAATGAGCACATGCAGCAGAGAAACACTTAAAAATAATAATAATAATAAAAATTTTTCTAACTGTCACTTCGTTTTAACAGATAATTAACGTTGTCAGAATTCCAGGACTGCTTTTGCAGATCCCAAGGGGAAGGATATTAAGCTGGAAAGTAATATCAAGTGGAGTTACATGGATAGCTAAACATACACAAATTATGTAAAGCATTTTTACAGTTCTGACTCAGGTTCTCCGAGTGCCTCTGGCATAAAGGTAGGAATTTGCTCATCTATTTTGTCTCTGTAATACTGACCTATATGCACATATTTGAAAATTTACACTTTTATGAAGCATAATTCCAAGAATCTGTCCCCCTTGTCCTCACCCCTCCTCCTTCCAACACCAAACACTGCCCCAAAACCACCCCACAACTCCGAAATCTCCAAGAAAACTCAACCACTGACAAGTCAGTGTCCCTGTTGCTCTGAGTGTTCACAAGCTGTCCATGGAAGGGCTGTTGATAGATTGAATTAATTGGAGTGAGTTCAGTACATAACTGAATTCTGAAATGAATGTCTTGGATCTTCTGATCAAGGACTGGCACATGGAATCATGTGGCTGTTAGCAAGGATTTTTCCATTGACAGATGTTGTGCTGAGCTTGGGAAGCAGTTGGGAAAGGGAAAGGGATAATGAGGGTGTTCTGCTGGATGAGTGCTGGTGCTTGGGATCAGTGTTTGGGTGATGTGACAAGTGTGGTGTTTGAAATAGGGGGTAACAGGCAGTGATGGTTGTGTGGGACAAGGTGAAAAATACTCTTAAAATGGTATTTTCAGTGTTTTCTTGGGTTTGAGAACAGACAACATGAAATCATAGAATCATGGGATGGTTTGGGTTGGGAGGGACATTAGAGATCATCTCATTCCACAGGGGCAGGGACACCTCCCACTGTCCCAGGCTGCCCCAAGCCCCAGTGTCCAACCTGGCCTTGGACACTGCCAGGGATCCAGGGGCAGCCACAGCTGCTCTGGGAATTCCATCCCAGCCAGGAATTCCCAATTCCCAACATCCCATCCATCCCTGCCCTCTGGCACTGGGAAGCCATTCCCTGGCTCCTGTCCCTCCATGCCTTGTCCCCAGTCCCTCTGCAGCTCTCCTGGAGCTCCTTTAGACCCTGCAAGGGGCTCTGAGCTCTCCCTGGAGCCTTCTCTTCTCCAGGTGAACATTCCCAGCTCTCCCAGCCTGGTTCCAGAGGGGCTCCAGCCCTGGGAGCAGCTCCATGGATTCCTCTGGACTCTCTCCAGCATCTCCAGGTCCTGCAGATGTTGAGGGTCCCAACACAACTCCAAGTGTGAGTTCAGCCTAAAGAAAGATGAGAATCCCCTGATCCCTTGCCCTCCTTGTCACTGCTACTGGACATGTCCCAGACTCATGTAGGAGCTGTGTGCCAGTGTGGGATGGACCAAAGCCGAGGGAGGAGTGAATGTGATGGGAAAAGGTCACTGGCAGCTCAGGGATCAGTGCTGGAATCACTCTGCTCTTCTCAGTACCATGTATAATGAATCAAGGGCTAATTTATATGCACGTATGGCAAATGTTAAGGAGGAGCAGTCACCCTGAGGAAGAAGTGGATATGGAATAAAGCAGTGGAGTTCTCATTAAATTTAATAATGTGAAGTTCAAGCATAATTGCTCAGAAGTGTGATCCCTTCCCTCTTGTGCCTGCGCCGGAGTCACGAGAGCTCTTGGTCAGTTGTGATGGATTTGTCAGAGAGTTTTAATGGCTCTGCTTGTGGTGGGTAAAGTGAGGCCAATTTGGGTCCCTGTCATCACATTTGACTGGTTTTGCACTAAGCCCTCATGAAATGATGATAACTCTGGGTTCTATGAGCTGCATGATCCTTTTTGAGTTTATATTCCCACGGTTTTAAACCTTAAGCATTTGGGGTTTGCTTTGCTGTATCTCTATGAGAATCTCGAAATCATGGAATCTTTTAGGTTGGAAATTTCTTTAAGATGGAGTCCAACCATTAACCCAGCACTGCCAAGCCACCACTAAACCACGTCCCCAAGTGCCACATCTTCAAATTGTTTAAATCCCTCCAGGGATGGGGACCCCACCCCTGCCCTGGGCAGCTATGCCAGGGCTGGACAACCCTTTCAGGGAAGAAATCTTTATCAATATCCAATCTAAACCTCCCCTGGCCCAGCCTGAGGCTGTTCCCTCTCCTCCTGTCCCTGTTCCCTGTGAGCACAGCCTGACCCCCCCCGGCTGCCCCCTCCTGTCAGGAGTTGTGCAGAGCCACAAGGTCCCCCCTGAGCCTCCTTTTCTCCAGGCTGGAGCAACAGGAGCACCAAAAATTGGAAGGCAAAATGTCCCTTGGACACCATAAATTCAAGGTGCAGAAAAATGATATTTTCTGTTAATGCTTGCTTGAGCTGAAACGTTTAAAAGTGAAATTTCAGAACAGTTGTTAAGAATGTGGTTGCTACTAATGTTAGGAACAGCTCCTGTCACCTGTGCTGTGCAAAGTCTTATGTGAGTGGAGAATAATGTTTTTAATGAGTGAACAGTGGTAGAAACTTCCGTTCTGAAGAACTTTTTTGTGTTGTCTGAGACTTGACCTTTCAGATAATTTGTTTCCCCATCTCTCGCCTCAGTTACGTTTTTATAAAATCAGACAAACTTGAGGTAATTCCTCCGACTTCGCAGACAGGTGAAATGGAGTCGGAGAAATCTCCATTTCACACCTCTCAGAGCTCAGCTCAGCTCGGAGATGTTTTCCTGATGTCTCTCACATCCTTTCAAATCCCTCGGCAGCTCTGGTGATTTCCAGCCGTGGCTTTTCCGTGGCTCATCCTGCGTCGAGCTCATGAAATATTGAAACTCGGCACTGGCAAACATTATTCGGTCATTAATATTGCAACGTGGCCTAAACACATTGCTCAAAACATTTTGGGATCTTCTGCCAGTCTGTCAGGAGGAATTAAGGAGCTTCTTGCTCCTTAAAAGCAGAAAACCTCATGAATCCTCCTCGTGTTGTATCTTACTTCCAGTTGGAATAAGTTTTTGGGTTCTTTATTAGAATGATACTTGGTTAAATTTTTCCCTGATTCATGCAGGACAGGATGATTTTCCTGACAGTGGACTTAGGAACAGGGAATATTTTGATTTTTGCTTGGTTGGAAGTAATGAAAAATGGCACAGTTCATGCTTTAGGCTTGAATGAGTTTATCTTGGAACGTCACAGATCCATCAGATTGTGTAGCTTGGAGACTGTAATAAAGATAAAACAACTGGCAAGTAATCATTGCCCCAAAAAATAGCAAAAAGAAAATGCTTAGGCTTTGATAGTGTAATAAATTTCCAATATCTGGAAATAAAGGCTGGAAATGACAAATCACTGTATTTCTCTAAGAGTATTGTTTGCCAGTTTTGGATTTCTATGGATTCTTGATTAATGTAGAATAAACCATGAAGTGGCCATCAAAGCACAGAACTAATATTTTTCAGCTTTTCTCAGTGTGTTGCTGTTGTCTCTGAATTAAAAGGTGCTTTTTCCTTAATTAACATCTGCAGGTGTTTTTAAAGAACAACAGAAATGGATATTTTGAAGTAAACAAAAGGGAATTCTTGTGGATTAAGAATTAAATTACTCATCTTGTTATTGTGACTAACAGGGGTCATGCTGGGCAAGAGGAGAATCCTGGGCCATAAATCCACATGGCAAAGTTAACAATTTGCTTTTCTTGAACTTAATTAAAAACTGGATATAAAAAGAATGGAGGCTTCTTGGAGTGCAGCAAAGTTTTATCAGACTTTTTTTTATCAGAGTGTATTTTTGTATTTCTTGTGATACAGAAAACTTCCTGGCCCTCAGAGATGCTTTCTTGTTTGGTTCTGAAATTTCTATTTCTGTGTTTCAAGTTCTAATTTCTAACTGGAAAGTGGAGCCAGTTCTAGATTTGGCTTCTCTTATCTTGTTGGACTTGATATCATGGTTGTCCATTATGAATTGTAAGTCATTGCTTAATTGAGAAATTATTTCTCCTCATGTTTAGCTTTGTTACTGTGTTGTTATTCCTTGATTTTAAGAGATGTGGGTTAGGCATTCCAGGTGTTCTTAGGTAATCCTCAGAAATATTTGATATATTCGGTGGTAGATTCTCTTTTGCTTAATGTTGCATGTAGGACATTCAAAGTTAGTTCTAAAAGCTGTATAATAACAAATGCCACTAAAATCCCACATTCCCTGCTTTTATAGAAAAAAAGGATAGGAGTGAAAAGGTGGAGTGCAGAAGCAGAAATGTTACTCTGGTCAAGTATTTTCCCTTTGATCTGAAGCTCTGCTTGAGAGGTGGTTGGAGTGGGTTTGTATTTGGTTTCGGTACCTCCTGCCCACATCTCCAAAAATCTAAATTAACAAAAATTGGCTTTTATATCTCTCTATCTATCTATCTATCTATCTATCTATCTCTCTATCTATCTCTCTATCTATCTATCTATCTCTACATATATATCTGGGAGTATCTTCCAGAATTCTTCTTGCTTATTGTTGTGTGATTGCTCCTTGAGATGATGTGGTGGCTTTTGTGTTCAATGTGAGCCAAATCTGATTTAGGGATGAAATGTACTGCAAACATTATTTTTTTTTAAAGTGACTTCAGGACTAAAACAGTTGAAAATTTGTCCTACAGTGGAGCCTAAATATGATAATGTGATAAGGAAAATACCCAAATTCTTGTTGTGCCCCTCCAACAGGAATAAATCTGCTGAGATCCCTAAATCCTTGGTGATTGGTTGATCAGGATTTACTCAGCCTCTTCCAAAAAATACAGATACATAAATTTTCTTCATAGCATTAAGTTAAGAGTGTTGAAGTCTTTAAGACAGAGCTGGGGAGAGGCAGGAATTGTTGCTTTTTTTGTGTTGGTTGTGTGCTATAAACCAGTTGAGAAATGAAATATTGTGAAGTGTTAACACAGACTTTAACTGGAGCTGCTTCTTAATGCTTTATGTGTGTTTTCCAATAGCACCATGAGAAGTGATTGCCTTGCATGCCACACTTCATTAAATCAGCCACTCTACACTTCTTAAAGCAGTATTTCATAATTATTTAGAAGGATTTTATTCAAAAAGATATCAATTGTGTGGGAAAATGTATAGCCAGCAGCCTTTTCTGCTGCTTCAGCACCTTTTTGAACATCTTTTCTGTATAAATGATCAGTGTAACACTCTGTAGTCTGGAGTTCTGTGCTCAAACATGAGAACCATTATCTTGAGCCTTTATATCTGCTGTAATTAAAAATGTCACTTGTGTGGAATTCCTGGAGCAGTGACAAGTTGTGCTGTTTAACTCCTCACAAAGGTGCCTCTCTCTTATTTTATTTATTTAATTTTTTTCCCCCCCACTTTTGCCTAGAGAATAATCTAATTTATTACTGTAGATCCAGGTGATGTTTACCTTTATTCAGTGCATGCTGAATGCCAGGAAAAGGAATTTTTTAATGCCAAGGAAAAAAAATAAAACCTCCTGGAGGTTGATGCAGGAGAATGTTTGCCATCAGCATAATCTGCTGAGTGTTTGTTTCATTAAGCTCCTACAAGCCACCCAATTATGGAACTCAAATAAATGAAAATGACTTCAAAATCCTGCTTCTTTTGTTAAAAAACTCTGCTGAATTTCAATCAGTCGAGGTGGCTGTTTAGGAATTTTGTTTTGGGACTAAAAATTGCCCTAAATGAAAGTTTGGTGGATGCTTTAAGAACTTTTAAGTCGTTGTGTTGTGTGATTGTGGTCACACAAATGAGGGCGAGAGTTGTGAAAAAAGACTTGAAATTTTTGCATGAAGGTGCTGGCAGGAGCCAAGGCAGTCTTGGGCATAAAAAAGCTCCTTTTTGGCCTAAATTGGATAAAATTTGATAATGAAATAGTGTAATTTTCTTTTATGATAGAATGCACTGCAAGGAAGGGGAAAGGGAGGGGAAAAAACCAAACAGTAAAGTTTTCTTTGAGGTGACCTGGGTGTGTAGATTTAAATGAGAGACTAAGAAGAAGAAGAAGAAGATGTAGAGATCTAATTTGATGTAAAGAATTAATAAAAAGAAGAATTAAATGTAAACATCCAAGTGTTGTGGAGTTATTTTGGTTTGGGTTTCTTTGGTGGTTTTTGTTTGTTTGTGAGGTTTTTTTTAATTTTTCAGAGTTTATTATGTGGAAACCTCAGCTGGATTTTTCAGCTGTTCTGTATATAAAGTATATTTAATATCCTTTAATTATTCTGCTATGTACAGCAGCATAATAAGAGACATTTTTAAGGGAAAAGCACTTGCAGGAGGTCAAATCCAAGAAGGATGAGGAAGCATCTTCCTTCAGTCTCAGGAAGCATTAAATGCTCTCTCTGTTGCTCACCAGAAAAAGCTGCTGAGACTTCTATTTTGACACTTTTTTCCTTTTTAGACAAAACATGATTTCTCCAATCCAAAAGACAACCAGCATGTTTTGACTGTGCCATTGATTGTATGAAGGATTTGTTATATCAATCCTGCAGGAATAATTTGGGGGACCTTGGGAAATCACTTAATGGAATTTGGTCCATGTCTGCATAATCTGACTTTTTTTTCTTTTTTTTTTTTTTTTTGCTGGAGTAATTGAAGATGCAGCTTAATAAACTTTTATAAAGATTCCCAGTTGGTTGCTGCGTTTCAGAGGGTTGGAGCTGAGCACAGAAGTAATACATCTTGTAATTGTCTTTTTTCCTCCCTACCTCACTTAAATGTATTCCCTGGGGAAGAATCTAATGTACTCTAATGCTGGTACCTTTTACAAAGTGACCCGACTCATTAGGATTTGTTCTCCAGAGCTCCCTTGACAACAGATAAATGCACTGAGAATATTGAAGCTTCCTCTCCATCACTCTCTCTCTCTCTCTAAAAAAAAATAAAAATCTATTTGAAACCCAATGTTTCATAGCTCCATTACTGCTCTGAGCTCCGTGCTCGGTATCACAACACACAGGTTTTATTCATTTCCAAACGTTGCCATGAAAATGAGACACGGTGTGCTCGTCTCAAGTACTCCACTGAAGGTTTCCAATCTATTTATGGCTCGTGACATATAAATATTGAGAATTTTCTGGGCCTGAAGTTGCCTTTATTAACTCTGTTGCAGCAAGTTCAAGAAGTGTTTTCTCTCCTCCTCTCAAATCGCTGGGAAAGGTTGATTATGGTTCTTCGATCTTCTTGGAGCTTGGGAAATAGATGAAGTCCTTGGGTTTGTGGTGTGTTTAGAGGGAGGAGAGCACTATCCCAGCACAGGAAAGCTTTTAGGTGGAAATTGAGTGCCTCCTGGCTGGTGGGAAAAGGATTTTCCTGGAAAAATGGTTCCATAAAACCAAACAAAACCCCAGCCAACTAGCAGAGTTCCCTGCATGTTCATTAAAAATATATTTTCTTGAATCAGCTGTAATTTACATGATTTAGTGAGCAGTGATAGCAAGACTTGTAACTTTTGTGTATTTAGATTTTACTACTCCAATCTGAAATCCAGTGAATATTTGTATTTATGTGTCTTAAGAAGCCAAGATTAAACTATTTCCGTGACTGCTTTTAAAGTGACTGCTCTACTTCAAAGCTACATTTAGAAAGGAAATTCCTACATTTCCCTGACTCTAAATCTCCCTAAATTTCTCCTGCAGGTTGAAACAAGAACAAATGTACGTTCGGGATGAGTTTGGCAAACTCCTGGAACGGGAGAGGATCTCCTCCACCGAGCACCTGACTCGAGCCATGCTCAGGGAGAGAGCAGCCACGGAGGAGGAGCGCCAGAAGGCTCAGCGCTTTGTAAGTCCTCAAACTTCCCCAGAAATCACAGATTTTTTTAAGCAACTCTCTCTTCAGGCCCGTTGGTAGAAGAGGAGAGCAGATCTCTTCTTGTTGTTTCCGTTTTTTTCATGACTAGGTAGCAGTGTGTCATTTTATTTTGGTTAAATATCCATGTTTTAAGGGGTTTGCCTGATTTTTTTAAAGGGCTTTTGCTGATTGTGTCAAACTTTGGAAGCAGCTCAGTGAAAAAATTCTGTTTAAAAGAATCATTTCTCATTAGAGCTGGTGTATCAAACCTTCCTGACAAGGAAATTGGAACATATGGTTGGCTGTTTTCCTCAGAAAACTGACATTATACATTTCAGTCCATTTCACGTGTCTGACCCATTTATAACTTCTTCTTTAGATTGTTTCCTTGCTGCAGTGAGTCTCTGTTGACTCTTCTTTCTTAACAGTAATCATTATTCTCTGAGGTGGGAATATACTTTAAAAATATAAATATATTTGAGTGTGAATAGTGAAGAAATTGGTATTTTCAAAGAAAAGAAGTTTAAAATACTTCATGTGAGCATTGCTATGAAAATTAATGGGAATTACTTATGTCAGCAGCAACGTAAATATTTGTTGGGCCCTTTGAATCTGGAGTAAAATTCAAGGTTTTTAAGGTTTATGGGTTGGTAACATAGTAATCAATCACTTCAACAAGCAAAAGCTTCATCTGTGGGAGTTAAAATCTGATGTTCATGTTATTTTTCCACATCCCAATTTAAACCCAAACCAATTCCACCTCAGTGTTGGGATCATTTCCAGCTGTTTCTCGATGCTTTGTCACCTCTGTGCTCATGTTATTGCTGAAGAATCATTTCAGTGTTGGAAACAAATGTTTAATATTTTGTCATTGTAAAACATGGGAACAAAGGAGAATGGAAAGGAATTGTGACCAAGGTAGAGCCTCAATTATATGCCTGAAATCCTTGGATTCTTAATATTATGTGGGAGAGATAAGGGTTTTGTGGCCTGGAGCTAATGAGGAGCTGAAGATTTATAATGGGCACTTTTATTTACATAATTACTGGTGTTTGCATCTTCTCCCTGTTGTGGTGAGCTCTGATTTTGGGAAGCACAAGATGGATTTCTCCTCAGCCAAATGCATGAAAAATTCCTAATTATGGATATGAAACTGCTTTATTTAGTTGTTTTGCTGGTTAATTTTCACTTGCTCTAGAATATCAAAGTCAGCAGTTGTGTCATTTCCATTTTGATCAATCTTCCTGTTTCCATCTGTGAAATTTGAAAAGATCTGGTGGTTCTTGGGTGCAAGTTTATCACCACTGCAGATTTGCCATTCCCACTGTAGCTTGTTCATTCTTTGAAGTATGTGCTCTAAGATAACAAAATAGCAAGAAGGTTTTGTCTGTTTGTTTCCTTAAATATGAAAATATTGAGTAATTCTCACCTTCCTATAAGTCACCTCCTTTGTTTTTCTGGTTTTTTTGGTCAGATTTTATTACTTTGGCTTCATTGCTTACCCTATCTGGGCATTTATTTCCTGTATCCAAGCTGAATTTAAAATCTGTACCACAGGGAAATGTATTTCTATGTATCCTTTGTCAGGTACTGTGAGTAATTCCATGTTCTGGTAAACTGCTACAGCAGGTTTGTGTTTTATGTAGCCCAGATTTGATTTGTCAGACTCTTCTTGGAGAAAAAATAAGGTGTTCCTGAAGTGTCAGTAACAAAACAAATTCCTTTGCTGCTGCTATTGTTTAAATAGTGCAAAGGAAAAGAAATTACAGTGAGAAAGGAGGAATTTTAGTTTTCCTTTGTAAAAGGTGCTAATTCAGGTTTTAATAAATAGCCATAAAATGAAGCAATATTTGCCATTCTTAAACAACTTTAAGACCATAATGGTTATAATCTCAGAAAGAAGAAAGTTGTAGTGTTAACATCCTAAAAGTTAGAATTAGCTCTTTGTACAAATGAGAAGAAAAAAGGATTAAATGATGTGTTTTAATACCTGAACTGCTTTTGTGCTGTGGCATGGCCCAGGAAGTGCCCTCCCTTCAAGGGGAGTGGCAAGTGGGATGTGGCAAGTGGCTGGTGGGGTGGCAGCTCCTGCAGAACCACATTTTGGGGCAATCCAAGGTTTGCAAAGCAGTAATTCTGACATTTGTACCATCAAACTTCATAATTACTGTTCAGAGTGGAATTTCCAGAGCGTTTTGGACACAGCCTGGCTTTCCTTATCCCACAGCTTTGGAGTTGTCTTGGAGAAGCCATGCCAGGGAGACTCTGGGTGCTGCAGAGCTGGTAGAACAGGAGAGGTTCTTGGATCTCCTCTGGCTTCTCCCCATCTCTGCCTGTGAGATATCTGATCCTGAAATGAGCTGACCTGAAAAGAATGAGGGTGAGGAAGCCCTGGCAAAGTTTTCCCAGAGAAACTGTGGCTGCTCCATGCCTGGCAGTGTCCTAGGCCAGGCTGGATGGGGCTTGGAGCACATGTGGATAGTGGAAGGTGTCCTGCCCATGGAATGAGATGATTTTTTCAGATCCCTTCCAACTCAAACCATNAACTGGGAAATGTGGCTGCTCCATGCCTGGCAGTGTCCTAGGCCAGGCTGGATGGGGCTTGGAGCTCATGTGGATAGTGGAAGGTGTCCTGCCCATGGAATGAGATGATTTTTTCAGATCCCTTCCAACTCAAACCATTCTGTAATTCCAAGATTATCCATTTTCCCCCTTTGCTTTCCCCCCCTGGCTGCAGGGCTGTTCCTGGCCTGTTTTCAGGGCTCCCAGTACATCAGGGTTGGGTGCACGGAGTGCTTTGGTGATGAAGAATTTCTTTATTTTCTTCTCTGCAGTTGTCCCTTTCTATTGTGCCACTGCAGGTACAAACTGAGGCAAATGCTTTACAAACCCATCCTGAGAGCCTTTTCCAATCTGCTTGATAACAACTCCAAAACCAGCTCCATTGAGGAAATTGCAGAGTGTGTGTGGAGGGCAATTGTCAGGCAGGAAAAATGAGAACTGCTTGAACTGGCCTTGCCACCAAACAAGGTGGTTTTGTACCTTTAGCTTTACTTACTCTGGAGATGTGACATTTGCAAAGATCTCAGTGTGATTTCACCAAAGGACAAAGTGCATTGAGTGCTTCAAGTCATCCTCGAGAACTGCAGCTGGTTAAAAATATTTCTTTTTTTCCCCCACACACTCTTAGCATGGATATGATTTTTTTTTTCTGCCCATCCCTCTTGAAAGAGCACTTCAGAATACATCAAATGTTTTATTTCAGCCCAGTCACAAACAGTTTTGGTGCTGGTGTGGTTCTCTGCAGAAGGGGTGAAGTGGAAAGTCCTTATGATGGCTCCAACAGTACCTTGGTTATATTTTATCACTGAGACCTGTTCTTTGCCATGTTTCTTATTGGAGATTTTTGCTGCAAATCTAAAAATTTGGCCTGGTTGAGTTGGGCACAGTCTTTTTGAGTGGCTTTCAATGTGGGGGCTTTGCCATAAATAGTTTATTGATGTTCCATCCCTTGAGTCGCTATGAAAGTCAGGGTGAGATGAGGAGAATATGGAGTAAAAAATCAATAGTTAGCCAAAGTGCAGAGGACCTGTTGTATTTCCATCTCCTGATAATGACCTGGAGTTTACTGTGAACACATTTACTCCTCTGTCTGGACTGAAACGAGTTGTCATTAGGAGCCTGCATGGTAGAAAATGGTTTTATTGAGCTGCCAATGACATTAAAGTCTCATTTCCCTTTGAAGAGGCACAGAAATATTGTTCTGTTCATGTGCTGTAACCAGAACATTAAAATTTGATTATTGCTATCATTAGAAGTCTGTATCCATACTAATGCAATTATATCTATTTCCCTGTGTGTTGTTCCAGGCTTTCACTGAAGCACCTGTTTGAGGGTGAAATCTGTTGGTGCTGAGGACTCTCATTGTTTTGTAAATTATTTTCTGCAGAAGAACTTCTATCAGAAAATTCCTTGCTCAAAAAAAAAAAATCAATCAGTAGAAGTATCCTTATATTAAAAAGAACTTTTTTTTTTTGCACTTGAGGTCACTGTGATAATCAGATTATTGGAGATTTTTTCTCTAGCAGAATCCTATTTGAGATGAGAAGTTCTTTTACTTCTCTGAGCTCTGAAATCAATAGACAAAATGCATTCCTGGCCCTATCAGAGCTGAAGTGTGTTGAGTTATGTGAGGAGGAAATTTGCCCTGTTGTCATCATTGAATACAGGTTGTTAAAATGGAGCCTTTTGCTCCTCTGTGCCTGAACTGGTTTGGTGTTTTCCCCATTTTCCTGGGGGTACTGGTCCCAGTCAGTGCTGGGCAATGACCTCCCCTTTGGGGCTGCTTTTATTTCTCCTGTCCTCAATTCATTAATGTTGTCAAGAGGCCATTCCCTATTTTCCATAAACAGATTAAATCCTGACCCTTCCTGCTCTTCCCAACCAGGCCTGGACAAACCATATTTTAAGGATGACTTCACTAGGAAATACCAGGGGGAAGAATCACTTAAATGAGTTAAGGCATTGGTTCTCAGGAGAAAAGTCTGTTTACAAACCTGCAGTATTTATTACATACCTCATTTAGCTCATTCATCATTTTAATAGAAAAATGAATCTTTTTAGATGATTCTGAAATAATTTGAAGTAAACTACACAGCCTGAGGCAAAACAGGATTGCTTGGTGCAGGGAGGGCTTTTGGAGAAGTACAGCACGAGCAGAGACTGTAATTCACAATTTATGGCAGTAAAAAGTACTAAAGGCTCATTTTGAACCTGAGATTTAAGGTTTGGGAAGCAAACATGGTACAGAATTAAATCTGCTGACAGTTGTTCTGTCCCTTGTTCCTCCGTTTTATGCTTTAGAAAGCAGAAATCTTTCATGAAACCTCGTTGAAAGTGGAGATTTGGGGAGTTTCACTCATAAAATCTTATTTAGGCCTGGGTACGTGGTTATTTTTGTGATGTTTTTATGGCTTAGAAGTAGCAGTTCTGCTGCAGCAAAAACTCTTTTTGCTGTAGGAAAATGGAACCTGGGTTTGGTTGTTCCTGTCACAGAGGACAGGAGGAAGAAGGTTATTTTGGAATATTGAGGATGGGATCTATCTTTATTTGACTGTTTGGTTTGGGGTAAAGAGGTTTGGTTGTATTTTGGAGAAGGAAGTGGCATACAATGAGCAAGACATTTACATTTGGAATATACACAACTCCCCTGCACTGAACGTGCTCATCTTCCTTGGAATAAACAGAATATTGCTCTTTATGTTGCTCCTGGCACACATTCCTCCTTTCTCTCCCTTTTTTTTTGGCATTTCTACTGCAGCACTAAAGGGTTTGGGAAAGAAATTAAAGTGTTTGGGGTAGGTTTTTTCTGGGATTTTAAACAGATGATGTGAAACTATTGTGTGAGCAGGAAGCTCTTGCAAAGCAAATAAAGTTCAGGTTTTTTTCCCTGTAAGAAAAGGGGTTCCTGTAATGTATTTGAAATAATAAGCAATTTTCTTACCTGGCCTTGAAGAAGTGGAGACCCATTTGCTGTCTAAAATTAATAAGTGAACAATTTCCCCCCACCTTGATAAAGAATTTAAAACAGCCTGTGGGTGATGGTACCCTCGGTGCTGGAGTTGGAATCCCAGTGTGATTTGTCACATTAAATGGTGAATAAATGCTTTATTTCCTCTCTGAAATTGCCATGAAGGGCCTGGCAACCACAAGTTGCCTTTGCCTGGGTCTCTCTTCTGTCCCTTTACAATGTCCATGCTGACATTCAAAATATTTGTTTCGGTGGAACAGTCGAAATAATTTTCTCCTTCCTTCAGCTTTTCACTTGGCAACATGTTATAGATGTAGTTTTTTATAATTTTTATATGTAACAGTTAATGGCTTTTTTTTTCCTTTCGTGTCAAAGTTTGACAGACAGGAAAAACACAGTAAAATGAGAATTTTGAAGGCAAGCAAAGTACAGAGAAGGAGCATTTATTCTCTTTAAGATTTCTTTTTGAATGGTGAATGTGTTTTGATAGTCGAGCGGCATTTAAAGCATGTTATTTTTTAATTCTTGTATAGCAAACCCCAAGATATTTGACTGAAGCAAAATTAATCACTGTGTTATTTCGGCATTCAGATGAAGATCTAGTGCTTTACAAAGCCTGCTGCTCCATCAATTTGTTCTTTGGGTTGAATTCAAATTGAGTTCATTTTTATAGATTCACTGCATAATACTCTGCTCTCTCCTCCCTCATTCATTAACCAATTTGTTCGTGCTACTCCCTTTTTATTGAATGGTAACAAAATTGCTGTGCTATCTCCCCAAATGAATATCATCATTCCTTGTCATGCATGGGCAAAAAGTAAGGATAATAATCCCTTTTTCCACACACCTTCCCTGTTCCAGGGAGCAGTCTCGTTTCTGCCCTGGAGGTAGCACAGAAAGAACATTTTAAATACCATTCTTTAAACCCTGCTGCTGTTTAAATATTCCAAGGCAGGCTCCTTTTGATTACCTGTGGGCCTTTGGAGCATGTACACCCTGCCAGTTGTGTGACACAACAAAAACCAAATCAAAGCCTTGTCAAGGCTTGTCCTTGTACATGACATGCTACAAATACATGCAAGGGATTCAAAGGTGTTGGTTTGACTCGAGGCTCGAAGCATGACACGGGCAAGGCTCCTCCACTCAACAAAAATGATTGCCTAGGCCTCTCTCAGGCTGACTTTTAGTCAGTATTTCTTTCATCTCACATGAAGCTGGTTTTGGGGAGGGATATATTCACTTGTGTCTGCTTTAGAGTGCTCTGGTTATCCTCGTTTTGGGGTTGAATGATGAGATTTAGGTGTTTTGGGGGATAGAGGGGTGGAAATCAGGCAGTTTGTTTTATTGCTGTTTTTAGGAGTGGCTGAGGTCACTTGGTTGGCTCAGCTTGGAGAGGTGCCTGAGGGAAGACTTTTTAAAATGTAATTTTAAGGGTTTTAAAATATCCTTTTAAATATCTTTTCATATCAGAGTCACACCAAATACCTGGAATATATTGAGGTGCTCAAGTGGTGTACCAATAGGTGCCAATATATCTAAAGCAGGTGTACACCAATCAACTAGAAAGGATATTTCAGGGAGAGGATGAGGAAAAAAGTGGAATGTCATGGTGAAGTCTGTAGATTTTGGTGGGTTTTATATAAATGTAAAGAAATTTTTCAGTCCTATCAAGTGTTTTTCATATGATCTGTTCTGTGTGGACAAAATGTGCCTGGACAAAAAACTACTCTGCCTCCTTTTTTTAAAGAAAGGAAAAGTTTAATATTAAGGGTAAATAAATTTGGGATGTTAAAACACGCTCTTAGTTCAGTAATAAGAATTATTCTCCTGTTAGCCCAATCCTCTGAAGACTGAGGGTCTTTAATTGCAGGGAGAGTCACCTCAGGCCTGCCAAGTGTAGGGGAGCTTGTGATGCCTTAGGTTTTAACTTTTCTATGTTCCCAACCCTGCCCTGCCCAGTGTCACTCTGCAGTTCCCTGGAGCTCGTTCAGTGCTGTTCTCTCATGCTCACACACACACAACAAAGCCTCTCCAGCTCTCCAAGGACACCCAGACCCTCCTAGGCCCAACAACTGCAAACCACAATCTTGGGGACAGGGGGGCAAGCTTGGGCAAATTCCATCCTTGCCTGGCTTCTGCTTGGGGAATTGATGCTGAGATCCAAGTGGGAAGAACTCGTGAGCTGTCCTTGTCCATGTTGGGATGCACTGAGGCAGGAGCCTCTGGAGCCCAGAGTGTGCCTCTGAAGGCCTTTCCAATCAATCCCTCCTTTATTCCTTTATTCCTGCCTGCTCTCTGTTTCTAGGGAGCCATTTAAGGCATCACTTGGAGCTGGCAATCCAACCTCCTGCCAGGAGCTGATGCTGACAGTGTTTGTGTGTGCAGCTCAGTGTTCGGGGAATCTGAATGGAGAACAAAAATAAACTTTGATTTCTGCAATAATGCAAAGATTTAAAAACAAGGGAGACACCTTCCACTTCACAGAATACCCAATTCCAACAAGTAGCCAACAAAACTTTAATTTTGAAAGCAGAAACTGCTTTCATCTTTCAAGGGTGTAAAAGATTTCACTGGAAGGGTATGGGAGAAGTTTGTCAACATAAATTTTGCTGTGGCTGAGGCAAAAGAAGGTGATAATATTTCTTGTCTCATTACTTTTAGTAATTCAGTTGAGTTGGGAAAATCCACCCCTCTGATATCATAGTAAGATACTGCAAGGTCTTTTTTTAGAGATATTTGAATTCAAATCACGCTTATAAATAAATAAATAAACCTCATTACTTCTCATTTTCCTAATTATCATGCAGATAAACAGTGGGAATCATGACATTAAGATAAGTAAGTGGTTTATGATTTTGCTTCAGAGGAAGAAACTCTTGCTGTTCCCCTTTTTCCCCCCTTGGGCCATGCAGGAGTAATAAATGAGCAAATCCAGAGTAGTTTCTGATGGATGGTTAATGGGGCTGTGCTGGAGCCAAGGGCTTGTTTCTGCAGCAGCTGTCACAATTCCGAGTCATTAACACACCTTGAATGCTTGCATTCCAAAATCAGGGCATTTAAAATCCATAAAGGCAAAAAGCCATGACTTTGAGAAAGGAGTTTGAGGTGCAGGTGAGTGTTTTGGGCTGAGTGAAGTGTAGAGCATGGAATGTAGAGCATGAAGAGTGTGAGTGTGAATTAAAATAATTAAAGTCATTTGGAGGTTACAGGTTGACTTTGAAAGTTTATTTATGTCTTTATTTATGACTTCTGCACCCTTTTTTGGGTGGTTCCTGCCTTTAGACCAGAAGGCTGCTTGGAAGTCTCCTGGGAGGGAAGAGAATGATTGTGTGCAGCAATAAGCAGTCATGTTCAGTGTGTAAAACAACTGAAATATTCCAAGAACCCAAATATTCAAGTCATGCCAGCAAACTCACAGCAATGGCTTCATGTACATAATATTTTGGTGTGAGGAAGTACTTCAGTGGAATAACTATCAGGTTTCCTTGTAATGCTCTGGAAAGAAGGATAATTAGTGGGAGTTGTTTCTGCCTTCATAAAGAGACATCTAAGAAGTGCTCAGATAAAGAGGTCAGCTGGATCTTTGTTTTACATCGTAGCAACTCATGTAATATTTTAATTTTCCTGCTCACTTTTATCTGCCTGTTTGAAGCATGAGAAAAAACCCCAAACCCTTGTAGTTGTTCCTTTTCAAAGTAATGATGTAGGAAGAAGATACTGAACTTGAGCAAATCATTCTTTGAACCCACTACCTGCGAGTGAGGGAACGCACAGCACAAAAATAGCAACCTTTGGATGGGTCTGAAAAGTTGATTTCAGTTTTTAAATTTTGCTGTGAACAGACTTGACCTTGAGAAAAATAAAGGGATATTCACCCTGAGCACATCTGCAGGTGACACCAAGCTGAGAGTGCAGGGTCATTCCTGCAGGATGGAGCCATCCAGAGGGGACTGGACGAGGTCCAGAAGTGGAATCTCCTGAGGTTCAGCAAGGCCAAGGCCCAGCAAGGCCAAGATCAGAGGGAATGGAGCAACTCTTCCACGAGGAAAGGCTTGGGAGAATTGGGACTGTTCAGCCTGGAAAGGAGAAGCTTTGGGGTCACCTAACTGTGGCCTTCCAGGACCTGAAGGGGCTGATGAGGAAGATGGAGAGGGCCTTTGGAAAAGAGCCTGGAATGACAGGACAAGAGGGAATGGCTTCCCACTGACAGAGAATGGCTTTAGATGGAATATTAGGAAAATATTTTTCCCTCTGAGGGTGCTGAGTTGGATGTGGTGATGCCAGAATGATTTTTTGTTTTTTCTTTTATACCCCTCTTACAATCTCTTTTATAGTTTTATGTATTTTTAGTGCTTTTATCCCACACTCTTGTAACTTCCCAAGGCTGATAACTCAGCTCAGACCCACGGCACTGTTAAACCAGGAGAGCGAACATCCTAAAAACCCCAGACACCAAAATCCTCTCCAAAACATATTTTTGTAAACTAAGATAAGCCCATCCAAGAGAAAAGTTTCTCAGAACAAGGGGTTCACTCGAACCTCTCATTAAGAAATCTTGGATAAATATGCTAATTTTGCAAGGCCTGTAATTGTGTGTATTTCAGTGTGAGGTGTGCATGCATTTTCAGGGCATTCCACTGGGACCAAGTGCTGTACCCAAGGATCCTGAAATAAATACCAAAGTAAAAACCCCTTTTCCCCATAAGCTCTGTTTTAGTTTTAATTTTAAGACCAGGGAAAGGCAACAGTTGAATATCCTGGAAAAGCAGTGTGTAATTATCTGTTCAGGGTGCTGACAGCCTGGTGCCTGAGAATGGGTAAAGGTGATAAATAATGAGATTTAAAGATCACATAAACACAAAGTTCAGAACTGAAGCTTACCAGCAAAGAAATATCAAATAAAATAACTACTGAAGTAATGATTTTGCCATATTTTGTTGTTTCGATGACACTTGCTTAATTTTTTTCTGTTTTAAAAACCAAGTTTTCCTTCTCTTCATCTTTCCCAAGTCCACCAAAGTTCATATAATATTTTAGATATTGGGGTGAGTGATATAACTCCCATTCCATGTGAACTGCTAGGCAAACCCAGGGCATTCTTTAAGCTTTCCAAGTCGTCCTGAAAACAAAAAGTAGCTTTGGCAGTTGGGAATTGTGAGTCAGTCCTGGTTTTGTGTGGGCTCATATCTGAGTTTTAATTCTTCTTTTTAAATGTGGCTATTTCTTTCACGAATTCTGATCTTCAGGTGTTTTATTGGGCATGTTTCTGTCTAAATTTTTCCCAATCCCCTCTTCTTTCTCAGATCTGCTTTCCATCTCTGTCAGCTTCTGGAGGTGCCTCCTGTCCTTGGTCACCCCAGTTCTTCATTTTTGGGGTTTTTTTTTCTCCAGCTCTCTCCCTTTTTTTTCTTCTCCTTATGGAAGAACCACAACATCCTTTTGTCCATGTCTTCAGGACAAACTTCTGCCTCCTTTCTCTGATGCCTGGGAGCTTTCTGGCCTCTGTTGCCTGTAATTTTCTGGTGTTCCAGAGCTAGAAGGAATAATTGCAGGCAGAATTCCCTATAATCCCTGCATTCCTGAGAGGACTTGGTGTGTTCTACAAAGCTCTGGAGGTCTCTGGGCTCACTTTTTAAATTTTATTTTATTTTTCCCCCAGGATCTGATGGAAATGGTTAAGTTTAATTTGACTTTATTGGAGGTAAAAGGAGGAAGTGCCCTGAAACTGCTGTGGTGGGCACCTCTCTCCTGGCAGTAACCAGAGTCCTTGGAAACTACATGAATGCTGAAACTTCTCAGCAGAAGAAAATGAAAGAAGAAAATGAAATTCTATTTATTATTAGTGAAGGGTTTTCTCTCTTTTTGACATGGATGAAATGAATTTGGCTTAGGCCCTCAGAAAAGGTGGAGGTGAAGCGTGGAGCATCTTTAACTCTCTCTCCTGCTTCTGGAACTGTAGCTCGAGGGTCTGTGGAGTGGAAAATGAAAGGGAAGTAATTTTATTTATGGAGAGGGTGACAGAAGGTTTTTGTACTGCTGGAACAGTGAGGAGACAACTATTTCTTCTCCCAGTAGTTCTCAGTGCAAATCTGATCATATATTGGAAGGAAGAGAGGGGGTTTTAAAATCAGTTTTACTGTTCGTGTTTGGTTTCAAGGGTGTGGTAGTTAATTATGCAAAAGAGGAACAAAACTAATTAGGGGAATCTCCAGTTTATGCTGCCTTAAAATTTCAATATTTAGATTTTTTCCTGTGTAGTGGCCTGGCTTTAAAGCTTTAATCCAAAGTATCCCTGCACAGTCATTGGCAAGCAGAGGAATGTTTTCCCTGCCTACATTTCGGGTGGTTACAGGTGTAATCAGCTGTGCCAGAACTTTTCACCCTCAGATCTCTTTAATATTCAAGAAAAGCAGGTGCTCTCAGAATGCAATCTGAGCTGTTTCAGATGGCAGCTTTATGAGGAAGAGGATTTTCCTGAAGAAGTGTCCATGTCTCTCTGACTTGAGGGGTTCTGGTTGTTCTTGTGTAGACAATTTATGCAATTAAGGTGATTTTCACACAAAAGATAAAAATATTATCATGGCTTCCACATTCATGGCACACAAAAGCTCCTGATTATAAATCAGAAACCTTCTGTGTGGCAGGACAAGAAGCAGTGGTTTGAAAGTGAAAGAGGATGGGTTTAGGTTGCATAGAAGGAAGAAATTTTGGGCTGTGAGGGTGGTGGCACAGGGTGCCCAGAGAAGCTGTGGCTGTCCCTGGATCTCTGGGAGTGTCCAAGGCCAGGTTGGACAGGGCTTGGAGCAGTGGAAGGTGTCCCTGCCCTGTCCCTGATCATTAGGTGGAACTAAATGATCCCAAAGGTCCCTTCCAACCTAAACCATTCCAGGATTCTCTGTCAAGAACATTTTTATTCTCTGTAATCATTGGTGAAGAATCTCTGGGAGTCAGGGGTTTTACCTTGAGCTCCCTTTTCCCTTTGGGATGTGTTGTACACTCCATAGTTCTGTTAATTTTAATTTTTAGCTCATTTGCCTTAAAATCTCTTTGGTCCTGTGAGTAATCACAAAATTTCTACTCATTCCTGCATTCCTTGGGATTGGAGCATGTCCTGCTGGATTAATTATGGACATGGCACCAGGGAAAGGATCTTAGAGCTCCTTCCCACAGAGAGGTTTTGGTGTTGGGGTGCAGGTTCTCATGCAAGGGCTTCCCTAAATTTCTGGAGGAGCTGCCTGTGCTTAGTTCCACTCTGTGTTCTTGGCAGGATGCTGTGATAGCACTTTAAGAGAGTAATAAATAGGTTGTGTAAGTCATTCCTTTAAGTTAGAGTTTCTATAGAACAATTTTACAAATTGTTGCATGTCACAGCTGTAAATGGGTCGAGCACAACGCCGAGTGTGGAGCTGACAACAAAAAAAAAATCAGGGCTTGTACTACTTGTGAGAAGAAAAAAAGCTATTTTATACTCCATTAAACTGTTACACATCATAAATAATTTATGCTCAGCTTGCTCTGTTCTGTAGCAAAGATGATAAACTCGACATTTTCGGAGCATTTTAATGAATATAATCATTTTCATGACTTTCTCTGTAACAGAAACCTCGTTCCTGCAGTATTCCCCTGGTCATTATATGGATGGAAGTGGGTTAAATGATAAGAGTACATTTAAAAGTGACTCCTTGAGTCTTACTCTGAGTTCCACAAGTATCTAGGAATGGGTTTAAAATAAAATGGTTTGGGTTGGAAGGGACCTTAAAGCTGATTTAATTCCAACCCAACTGTTTTAGGCAGGGATGTCACCCACTCAGGCAGAGTATATATATGTAGTGTATATATATAATTTTGCTCATTTTAATTAATATTCTAATTTTATATTGGTTATTTCTTTCATTGCCAGAAGTGCCTAAATACCTCATGTATTATTATGAGGATGTCTCTGTTCCCAGACCAGAATATTGATGATTTTTCTACTTTACACTGAACTTTTAGGTAATTCATACATTTTCCCAAACATACAGGAAGATTTTTAGACTGTTTTATGTTCTTAAATACACCTTTTGCTTTGCCAATGAAAAGTTTGTAATATTTTATTAGTTAAAAACACTCAAAATTGTGTTGTAAAAATAAAACATTCCTGGAGATAAAAACACCCAATCAACAAAACTGAAGTCTTTTGGACAACAGCATTTTTTAAATTGTGGAATTTTAAAATTTGGATTTGACTGAAATTTTCAAAATTGTAGATAAATGTGGGAATGGAGAACTGGTTCTGTTTATTTTATTCAGTGTTTTGGTACATTACTGCTGCATTTTCCTGGGGTGTGGTGCCTGTTCTAAAAATCTAAAGGGGCTCAAGTGGGGCTTCACTTAGAGCTGCCTGATTTCCTTTTGGTAATGAAAGTATAAAATGTGATAATCCTAGAAGGAAACTCTTCAAATCAGATGAGTGATGCAGTGGAAGTGTCCAGGACTCTTATTCCATTTAAGTTGTGGTAACAGTGCTGGATTTAAGGGTGAATCCAGAGTGCCATTAATAGAGATCACAGTTCAGGTTCCAGTGTAGGTAGTGGGAGTTCATCCTTCATTAGAATTAAGGTAACATCAACTCTTTATTTTCCTTTGACATCTGCAAATATTTCCTGAGAGAATCTTCTTTTTGACAAATCAGTTTTCATGTTTATATTCCTACACAAAACACAAACTGATGCAAAGCCCTTGAAGATCCTCCAGTCCAACCATTCCCCAGCACTGCCAAGGCCACCACTGACCCATGTCCCCAAGTGCCACCTCCACGTGGCTTTGAGTCCCTCCAGGGATGGGGACCCTGTTCCAATGCTCATTATTTCACTCATAAATCTGATGAAACACTTGATAGTTGTGTTTTATACCATTGTAGTGTTGAATTTTAATTGAAGACAGAGATTTTTTGGGTTTTGTGTGTGTTCTTCAAAACATTTTGGTGTAGGTTTAGTATTTTTGATAATAGAAATATCACCTTAAACTTGTTTTGCATTAAGGAATATTCAAGTAGTTTTGGTCTCAGTGAGAGAGTGGGTGTGTAATTATATATTAAATTTCTCTTTGTTGCTACCTGCTCCTTTAAAACCTCTTAAACCTGGGTAGAATATTGCAGAAAATATTTTATAGATAATGAAATTCATGTTCCTCTGCCAGGAGATGACTTTGACTGGGGAACTGTCCTCGGACAAATTAGTGATGGTTCCCTTTGTGTAGTACATTGCAGAAACAGCAACAGCCATATTAAATCTTAATCAATAACAATGTTTCACTAATTACAGGAGCGAGTTTGTAGATTGGATAAATTGCTGTTTGTAAACGTTGTATTATATTAACTAAACCAGCTAATTACCAGAGCAGAATAAACATAAGGTTTGCTAAAAGCTTCCATCCATAGCTCGGAGCAGTGGCTGCTGTCTAATATTTCAGTCAATGTGGAAAATAAGGTAATGACATTATAAATACATTTATAATGCAGGACGATTTCTTCTAAAATGCATGTAAGTATTATTGCTTTGCTATGAAATATGATTTATTTAATGCATTTCAGCCCCCATAATATTAAGATATAATTGAGATGGGGGGGGGAAAAATTGCATGCAGTCAGAGTCTGCATGAAAGTGAATCACAGTCTAAATTGCTTGTAATTTTAAAGGCACTTAGGGGAATTGTGAAATTTAGCTAATGCAGCCTTTGGTGTAAAAAATGGGAAGAAAACAATTGGCCAGTCTTTCAAGTTTTATTTGACTTCACATGTGTTTTTTTGTATCCTGGTGACAGCCAGGCTGGGAATGAATAAACAGAGCTGCTCAAACTTTGTCCCCCATGTCGTGATAAAAAAGAGCTGCAGATCTGGTGAGGGATGGGCATTTAGAGCGAGCAGTCAGTAAGAGAGCTGGGGGTAATTTGGCTGAAGCCACGGGAAAGGAGTGAATGATAGCACAGACAGTGCTGATGATCTGAGATGGGAATCGTTTCGGTGGTGCTGGGAATTCTGATGGTTATTGCTTTCAAAAGGCTGAAGCTTTCAGCTCTGGCCTTTATGGTTTAATTACTGCCTGAGCAGTTGCTGGTGATTTCAGTAAATCACTGAGCTCCCACACGGGCACCAGCAGCCGAGCTCAGCCTGAGCAATCCCACTTTTCCTGCTAATGGACACCAGCCTGGGCTTAGCTTAACATCCACTGTCAGCTGGAGAGAATCAGGCACTGCTCGTTGTCCTCGAGCTGGGTTTGGCTCCAAAGATGGAATAAACAAAGAGTAACCCCTGTGGCTGGGCTGAGACCACTTGATCTCAGCAGGAGATAAAATGGGTGCTTGTAAAATAAAGCTCTGTTTGGGTTTTATGCTAAGTAATCAAATGAAACTTCTGTTGAAGAGATGACTTGGTGCTTTTAAGACATTTGTCATTTCTTGTGGAAAATGTATTAATGATTCCATAAAATATAAATCATGGAATCACAGGATGGTTTGGGTTGGGAAGGGTTTTTAAAGCTCATTGAGAGCCATCCCCTGCCATGGGCAGGGACACCTCCCACTATCCCAGGTTGCTCCAAGCCTTGAATAATGCCAGGCTGGCCTCCCCACCCTCCCAGCCAGGAATTGCTTCCCAACATCCCATCCAAATCTCCCCTTTCCCAGTGGGAAGCCATTCCCTGGTTCCTGTCCCTCCAGGCCTTGTCCCCAGTCCCTCTGCAGCTCTCCTGGAGCTCCTTTAGGCCCTGCAAGGAGCTCTGAGCTCTCCCTGGAGCCTTTTCCTTTTCCAGACTGGAAACCCCCAGCTCTCCCATCCTGGCTCCAAAGGAAATCATATCCTGTTGCACATCATTTCAGGATTATTGGCAGGCAGAACATGGCAGGGCAGAAGCTGCAGTGAGGAGTCAATCCATGGCTCATCCCTGTGCAGTCATTTCCTGCCTGCACACACTCAGGCTCTGGCCAGCACCATCTCCATCCAGGAATATCAGTGCAGTGAAGGCCTCTGGCAGCTCCTCCTGTTCCCCCTTGCTGGAGCTGAGTGTCCCTCAGCACCTGGCCCAGCAGCCATTCATGCAAACCCTTCCCTGATTTGCTTTGGGCATTATCCCTTTGCTGGAAAATGTGGAATGAATGGTTTGAGCTAATCCGATTCCCTCGCTGCTGGATTGACATGAACAGCCCCAGAACCGTGGCAGTGGCATCAGTAACCTTTGCAGAAGGAGCAGCTGCACCTGGAAGATGATGTTGAATCTCATTTGACCCAAATTAATTTAAATCTCCCGCAATGATTAGTTACTTTGTGAGTAGTACAGACTGGAAAATTCTCTAAGCCTTTCTAATATTAACTCCAGATTACTGGATGTAATCACTTTTTTAATAAAGGAGAACTTGGAGGCTGGCAAACCACATTGGTTTTATTTTGTGTGATTAATTAAAAAGCATAGTAAGGATGAATAATAAACATAAAGAATTGGTAGCTCCACTGAAGCACCACGGCTCCCTTGCCTCTGTGTACTTCTGCAGGCCGTTGCCAAGAGATTTTGTGAGGATTGATTAAAATAGTTTGAAATAAGGCACTATCTATAGAAGTTCAAAGTAATTGGTATAAGTACTTTTATTAATAAAGAGAGCTTCCATAGAATGAATTCTATCTCTGGGGCTCTCAAAGGGCTTTTGCAAGTTAAATATATAATTAAGTACATTATCTCACACTACTCACAGAAATGTTTTTTTTTTTTCCTGGGGTAGAACACAGTAGCAATTTATGGTGTGAAGATCTGTGTGAAGTTTTGCTGTTAAATGAGAAAAATACATGTATTGTTGAAATCCAGTGTACCACGACAGCTGAGTGTTAGAACAGAAAGAGGAGGACCAGTATAAGCTCAGCCTGAAATGAATCAGCAGCGTGAGTCTAGGGAAGGCTGGGATTGCTTTCAGAGCAGAGCATGTGGAATTAACACCCACTGTGGTCTGCAGCTTTGTGTGGAGCTTTAATGACTCCTAGGCAAGGACTAAGTTCTATCTAAAGTGGGGATTGTGAGCCTGTTGCTTCTTGATGCTGCTCTGGAAAGTTGTATTTTTGGGGCTGGTCTGATCTGCTGCAGCAGATCCAACATTTATTTGGGACCAACTTTGTGATACTGATCTGTACAGCTACAGAATTCCTGTCTTGGAGTCAGTGGACATGACTGGAGCAGCAACTGAGAGGGAATGAAGTTTGGGCCTGGGGCTGCTCCTGCTCCTGCACTTGGGTCCCACCAGCCCCATGGAGCACCACAGGCTGGGGCAGAGGGGCTGCAAAGCTGGGAAAGGCCCTGGGGGTGCTGGTGGCAGTGGCTGGGCATGAACCCAGGTGGGCAAGAGGCTGCTGGCACCTGGATTTTAGCAGGAATAGTGTGGCCAGCAGGATTTGGGAAGTGATTCTGCCCCTGTGCTGGGTGCTGGTGAGGAACCACCTGGAATCTTGGGGTCAGTTCTGAGCTCCTCAACTCAGGAAGGACATTGAGAGGCTGGAGCATGTCCAGGGAAGGGAACAGAGCTGGGGAAGGGTCTGGAGCCCCAGGAGAGGCTGAGGGAGCTGGGAAAGGAGCTCAGCCTGGAGAAAAGGAGGCTCAGGGGGGACCTTGTGGCTCTGCACAACTCCTGACAGGAGGGGGCAGTCGGGGGGGGTCAGGCTGTGCTCACAGGGAACAGGGACAGGAGGAGAGGGAACAGCCTCAGGCTGGGCCAGGGGAGGCTCAGGGTGGATATCAGGATAAAATTCTTCCCCAAAAGAGTTGTCCAGCCTTGGCAGGGCTGCAGTCCCCATCCCTGGAGGGATTTCAAAGTGTGGATGTGGCACTTGGGGATGTGGCTCAGTGGTGGCTTTGGCAGTGCTGGGAATGCTTGGTCTCAACGATCTTAGAAGGCTTTTCCAACCTAAATGATTCGATTCAAATGCAATTCAATTATTCTGCTGCTTTGATCTAAAACCTTTTTAAAATACCACTTAGAGTAGTGCAGTTTTTATCAAGTACTGGCCTCAGAAAGATCTGCTTCCAAATTGGTAACAAAGTAAAATAAACAGGCATTGACATATAAAGATGAAAAAATGGGATTTCTATCCATGTCTTCTATCACTTCCCTTGGACAGTAAATGCTTTTAAACATGGCCTTTTCATGTATTTTTCTCTTTGAGAGCAGCTGCCACCTGCATGCTGAGCTCTGCTCAAGTCTAAAGGATATTAAAGGTGTTGGGAATACAAAAAGTATAAATTAGTGCCCAAATGATTAGTTCCCAATCTCACTTCCAGCAGAAACTTCTTCCTCCTTCCCACCCCCACATCCATAGAAGCGAAGGGAAACAAAATTTAATTTACTCAAAGAATAAAAAGTGGTTTGGTTTAGACCTCAGACTCCTAGGTGTAAAGAAGTGTGAATTCTTGAAATAATAGTGAAAATATTAAGTATGAGATGATTTGACACCTGTGCTAATGCTCCTGCATGCATTTCTGGGTGGGGATGCATGTGCAGATGAATGATTCATTTTCAACTTGACATCTCTGCAAAATAGAAAAGATTCAAATGCTGCAAATAAATAAATTTATGGAATTTTTATCATTTTATATCGCTAGCAGCAATTTACCAGTACAGCTCTGGCTTCAGAGGGGAAAAAGGAGGATATTTTTCTAAAGCTGCTTATTGAACAACACATTTCCATGTTTAAACACATCTGGTTGGATTTGTCCTTTTTTAAATGTAAACCCTGAATTTTCCATATTTTCCATGTCACCTCGTGGTTTTTTCCCCCCCTTTCAAGTCCATTCACTTTGGGATCCCCCATGTGGCAAATCCCTGCAGTGCAGCAACATTCCAGCTTTAATTTCCAGAATTCTTCATTAATATCTTTAGTCAGACAAGTTTGAGTGGCTGCAGACTGAGAAGCTTTGAGAGAAAAATATTTCAGAAAGCAAATAGAGATTTTTTTTTTCCCCCATTAATTGTCTTTTATTTCTTTTTCTGCTTATGGGGGAAATGATTTTCAAGCTGGAGGATGTGAAAAGAAGCAGAATACAACCAACACTGAGTTAAATATTTACAAATAGAGATATGTTAGCAATTCTTTATTGTTTAAAATATACTTTCCTTTGGAAATTTGAGTTGAGCATAATAAAACCAGGATGAACATGACTTGGACCAATAATATGTTGGACTTGAAATGAAAAGAGAATTTTAAAGATGTAATTTTTCCAAAATCCCATAATTTTGGCTGCTTTTATGGGGATAATAGTTCAGTAATTCCATTCCTGCACTAATCTCTCCATGGAATCCTTTGTTTCCCCAGCACAGGCATTTTATTTTTGGGGTTATTTTTTACCATGCCCATGAAGAATTCTCCATCTGCAGGGGTGCAGGTGCATTTTATGTATCTGGAGGATTTCTTTATCTTAATGATTCTCATCAATCCTTAAAAATGCACAAAATTACCTGGAATTGCATTTTTTTTTTCCCAGGCTCTTTGACTCAGTGGTTGGGAAAGATCTTTGGTACAGAGAATTTCTTCTGTGATTTTATTTCTCAGCATGACCTGTAATGGCACTTTAATTTTAAAACATGGTTGTGTCTCCATCAGGTTGTTTTTACTTCAGCAAAGTTAATATTAAGGGCTGCAGTTAATAATAAAAATTTCATGCAGGAAGCTAAGCTGTAACCTTGAACTGGTGAGTGCTGATGGGGGCTCAGTTAAGAAGTAATTTCAGAGGATAAGCTCCAGCAAACTGAGCCTTCTCTCCATAATCACAGTTCCTGTCTTTAATTTCCTTTTACATGACCTTCCCTGGTCTTTGGGTGTCATCCTTGTAAGAGTTGTCCACGTAAAAAATAATAATTTAACACAATTGGACTGAAAAGAGAGAAATTGGCACATTCTGGATGTGCTGGACTTGTTGCTACCAGGTTTGCAATATTTTCATGGGCACAAAGGACATGAGAGGAAGGAACTTTGCAGCAAAACTTCTTTTCATTTCGTAGAATCATGGAATGGTTTGGGTTAGAAGTATCTTAAAGATCATCCAGTCCCACCCCTGCCATGGGGAGGGACACCTTCCACTAGGCCAGGCCTAAAGTAACAAAATATTTTGTTTTTAATTTGTTTGTTTTATGCTTTTGGTTTATAAAGGTGAAATTTTTTTTGATAGTGGAGCTAAAGGGAGAACATACATTAGGAAGGTACCAGACTGATAATTTAGGACCAAGTACTGTGGTCAGATACAGTTTGTTGACTAAATTGGTTTTAGTTGAACTGATTTTTTTCACTTCTGCTTGCAAGTTTGAGCTCATTGTGATGTTTTCTGCTGCAGAATTCCAGAACTGGGCAGTGCTGAGTTCCAGGCAAAGACACAAACTCCCAGAAATATCTTGAATAAATCCACGTGGATTTACAAACACAAAAATTCTTGAGTTGCTCCTGAAGTTATCAATTTTTAGCAGCCCTGAGTGCAGGTTCTTTCTTCCTGTGCTTGGTTTTTTGGTTATTTCTTGTGAGGTTGAGTTTGTGGTTGTAGGGCTTGGCTCAGGTGCTCCTGCTGCCATTTGGTGGGGATGGAGAAAGAGCTGCAGCTTTCAGTGCTTCAGCCTCTTCTCTGCTCGTTTTTGGAGAGGGATCCTTTGCCAGGGATGACTGCTGGAGCAGATAACCCCAAACTGCTCATTCTTTTGTTTCTTGGGAAAAAAAAAAAGCCATGGAGTTGAGGTGTAGGGTGCTGAGCACAGCTTGAGGTTTGCACTCAACTCTGGAATGGTACCAGAGCCAATCCAGAGGTCTGCAAAACCTCTGCAACATCGTTTTTAAAAGGTCCTTTTTTTATCTATATCTGCAGATATTAATAATGAAATTATCATTGTAGTTTGCAGCACTTGAGACTTCAGAACTCTCCCATATAATCATAGAATTATTTAGTTTGGAAAAGCCCTCCAAGGCTGGATCCAGCCATTCCCACCACTGCCCATGTCCCCAAGTGCCACATCCACATGGCTTTGAAATCCCTCTGGGATGGGGATTTGACCACTGCCTTGACAACCCTTTCCAGGAAGGAATTTTTTCTCTCCCCAAAGCTGTGCTGGTTGAATATTTAAGAAGGAGCCTGTCCAGTGCAGCCCTGACAACTTCCAGTGTGCCCCGGATAGATAAACTCTGAGTTGTGGCACTGCTGATGCCTTAAATGGGTGCCCAGGAACAGAGACTAGACAGGGATAAAGGAATAAAGGAATAAAGAAATAAAGGAATAAAGGAGGGATTGGTTGGAAAGGCCTTCAGAGGCACACTCTGGGCTCCAGAGGCTCCTGCCTCAGTGCATCCCAACATGGACAAGGACAGCTCCCGAGTTCTTCCCACTTGGATCTCAGCATCAATTCCCCAAGCAGAAGCCAGGCAAGGATGGAATTTGCCCAAGCTTGCCCCCCTGTCCCCAAGATTGTGGTTTGCAGTTGTTGGGCCTAGGAGGGTCTGGGTGTCCTTGGAGAGCTGGAGAGGCTTTGTTGTGTGTGTGTGAGCATGAGAGAACAGCACTGAACGAGCTCCAGGGAACTGCAGAGTGACACTGGGCAGGGCAGGACTGGAAACATAGAAAAGTTAAAACCTAAGGCATCAGTGCCAGCTCAAAATAGGGAACAGTTACCCAGAAAGAAAATCAAAAATGTCTTTATGGAATTCCAGAATAGCTGGGGTTGGATGGGAGAGCTGGAGATCATCCAGCTCCAAGCCCTCTGCTAAACCAGGCTCAGCTAACAGAGGTTGGTTTTCCTCAAAATCTGTTTTTAGCAGTCAGAATTCTATGATGGTTTGGGTTGGAAGGGATCCTTTAGATCATCTCATTTCTTCCATGGGCAGGGACACCTTCCTCTATCCCAGTTTGCTCCAAGCCCCATCCAGCCTAGCCTTGGACACTTCAGGGATGTGGATACTTCTGACAAGATTAAAACAATGAAAAACTCAGTTCTGAGGAAAAAATTAAGCAATAAAAACCAAATAACCCCCCCCAAAATAAAACAAAAAACTCTCCCCAAAACTATATCTTGAATTCATGATTTTTTGTTAGGTTTTGGTGGAGATCTTCACATGATCATCACAAAGACACTGCTTGGAGCACACACAAGTAATAAAAATGGGTTTTGGAGACACCAACTTGAGGCTGAATGATGACAATATTTTAATTTCAATGTGTGTGCCATTACCTGGGTTGTTTATAAGAGTGAGCATTGATTGCTTTGCATCCACAGCATCATTGCTGATGAAATATTCGATAAAATTGTCACTGCCAGTTTTTCCTTCTGGAAATAAGAGTCTGAAATACAGAGGAATGCATTGAAGTTCACCCTGCTGTACTAACAGGTGGGAAAATGAAACTCTTGCCCTCTGATGTTTAATTTTAGAAGAGAAAAGCTCCTGTTTCTGTTTCTGGATTGATTTAATTCTTTACTCACAGTTGCACTGGAGTCAGGGGCAGAATGACATCAGGTACAGCTGATATTTCAATGTGCACTCCTCCTTCCAGCATGGTTTTCATGTAGGTAGTGATTAAAAGTAGTTTTACAACAAAATTTAGGAAAGACAAGGATCTGACATGGTGGGAGAGAGCTGTAGAAAATTCTAATTATTAATCTTCACTCTCTGACTCTCCTGAACACATTGAATCCACTTAGTTCTCTGCCCTGCTTTCATTTATTAGGAATGGTTTTCATTTGAAAATGTCATGTGGCTTTTCCTGTGACAATGCACACATCAAAGTGACACAGGTTCCCTGCAAATGTTCACCAGCTCTTTCCAGTCCTGGACCTTCAAATAATCAGATTAAGTTAATTTGTTCCTGCCTTAGATCCCTCTGCAGGCATGTGGTGCTTGCATGGCTGGGTTTTGTTGCCTGCTGAGGGCTTGGGGTTTTTTTTATTTTTTTATATTTTTAATATTTCTACATTAAAATAGACTCCATAGCTCTAAAAAAATCCCCAACAAAAACTGTGTCATTTATTTAAAGTAGGAGAAAGTTGTGCTAACTGCTATTAAATCACAGCTATTAAATAAGGAGTGTTAGTAACTTGATTATTTGACATAATTTTTGTTCCTCATGAAGCTTTTAATGAGTTTTGGGGCCAGCACCAACAATTTTGGAAAGGAGGATCCCTCAAACCTCAGCTCTTGGTGATGTTTGAGACCTGTCCCAAATGTTGGCACTGGTGTAAAATGAAAATAATTTTTCCTATATAAATAGATGAATGTTTTGGGGGAGAAAGGAGTAGGGCAGAGGTTTTATGATCATGACTTTGATTCCCTGCCATGGAATTCCAGAGTGCTCCCATTAGCCATGAGCACCAGTGGGAATGGTTTCCAAATAAATGGGGATCCTGCCTCCCTCTGCTCTCTGCCAGGGTGGCTCTGATCTGATATTGTTCAGAAGCAGATCATTCTATTCTTTAAAATTTAATATTTAGGCAAGTGGGTAAGGTTATAGATGTAATTTCTCTTTTAAATCTAAATTTCCTTGCCATTATGGGTTTATGACTGTCTAAACCTCAGTGATAAGATAATACAAATTATTAACCTACTCCATTTAACTCATTCTCTCAGATGTTTTTATTCCTTTTTATCCAGAGGTTTTTTAATACCAAGGAAATCTTTGAATTGCTTACAAGAATAATTATGAATTTCTGAGCATTCCACAGCTTTTTTTTAGGGTTTTTTTTGTTTTTTTTTTTACCTCTGGAAATTAGAAATCATTTTATTGCAGACATCCCGAGGAAAATCACAGCACTATCATATCTCCCATTCCTCATGCTGTGGGCGCATCTTCATTTTAAAAAAATCCATCAAAAAGATGGAAATCCTTTCAAAAAGAAAGGAAAAAAATCCACCAGAAAAGAAGAAAATTCCCAAGAGGCCTTTCCTGCAGTTCCCAGTGTGCTTTGATAAATCAGATTCTCCAGCCATAATTTAGGATTTTATCACCTTTGACCCTGCCCACCCTCAGCTCAAACTTTTCCTGCCTTCATTTGCTCCTTTTTGGTTCTCTTCCTTCATGGCACATCACAAATCTTATTTTTAAAGCTTGTGTGGACCCAAAAAGGTTTTCTTACCTCCTGCACTCCATCTTTGAGGGAAGCAGCTGCTGGTGAGAAGCTGGGAGAGGTCATTTTGTGGCTCAGCTCCCCTTGGCCAGTTGTTTTTATATTATAAATGATACATCTGCAATGATATGAATTATAAAATCAGAATTACAGAATGATTTTTCTGCTCCTTTCCCATTGCCTTGTTGGGGTCCAAAGATGAGTATTGAGCCAAGTGGGACATGGAAGGAGAATTCCTCCTCCATCATTGTCCCAGACCCCAGAGCTGCCCAGCCTTGTGCTCTTCCCTCCAGGATTCTTGGTTTCCTGCTAAGGCAGGGATTTATCCTTATGGGAATGGGAGATTTAAACAGAATTTTGGCCCCAATTTCTTCTCTGGCTTCCTTAGGGAGGAATAAATGTTCACAGAGAGAACCTCTCTGTCTTCTGCCTCCTCCCTCTCCTTCCCATCAAACCTTTTGGAGCCTTCAAGAAGAGGATTCTATCAGCCTTCCATGTTGTCTTGCCACATCTGTCATTTTTTTCCCCCATTTTATTTCCTTTTTCCCATAGTTCTTGCATTTCTGAGTCTCCCTGATTTATCAGTGTTGCTCTGAGAACATCTCAGGAGCAGGAGATGAGCTTGGGGTTTTACCATCTCTGGTGCTCAACTTCTGATCATTTTTATTTCTTTTTTTTACATGTAAATACATCTGCAAGCAGAGAGGGGAATAAAATCCTTGGCACGATTATTCCTGCCATAAATATTAGGCAGAAAATCTAAATTATACTCTGGGAATAAGAGGATAAAAGTGATTCCTCTCATGGAGCTCAGAACATCTTGGGTGTACCTGTGCTTGCACCCCTTGTTATTTTATATAATTTTATCCATTTTATACAATTTTATGCCATTGTCCTGGTTCCAGACTCCAGGGTGAATCTTTGTCTTCAGATTTCTTTTCTGTTGTGCAAAAAATGCATTTAAAATTTTGTTGTCATTTTTGTGCAGTTCGGGAATGTTTGTGTTAAGGCTTTGGAGTTTTTTGGGGAGCTGAGCAAAGAGGAGTTTAGTCCAATATTTAGGGGCTTTGATACTCCCTGTTACATTAAAAACAACCACAAAATCCTTATAAAAGTATCAATGTTTGGTTTTGGTCCCACAGAATTCAGGGCTAGATTTGTAGTTAGGTAGTAAATGAAGCAGAGACATAAATAAAAATGTATAAATACATTTGTATCTAATCACACACATGGAGGTGTAAAATTTCCTACTCAGAGTGAGGAAAAAATGCACCAAAAAATCCACCTGTGTTTGCTCTCCAGCTTCATTTTGGTGGAATTAAGAATTCCAAATCCCTGCCTGCATTTTTTATGTCACTTGACCACAGCTCCCTTACTGACTCTTAATTTAATTTGGGTATCCTGAACATTAAATACTTCCATGGTTCCTTGAAAATCTACTTATTTGCTACTAGAATATTGATTTGGGAATAAAAGTGTCTTGGCTAGAATACTTCTCTGGTTTTTAGATTGATGTAGACTTTGGCAGAAGTAAAAGCACTGAAAGGTGAGACCTCCACAAGTCCCTGACAGGGAAAAGAAATCAAACATAATAAAAATATCTTGTCTGCTTTGAATAGGCAGATTCCACTCTGAGAATTGCTCATTGATTTTATCTCAGTTTTTGGGGGTTTTTTTGTGTTGTTTTTAAGTCTTCATTGATGCAGCAGCTCTGTTCTACATGGAGCACAGACCATGAGCATTTTGCTCTTTTTGTTACCAATTTAGAAAAACGAAAATTTTTGTTTCTCTTAAGATTGCAAATCCTCACAGCTTAAATTTCATGGAAAACTGCTGAGTCTGTTTTATTCTGAATTGACTCCTGTTAAATTTCAGGAGATACCAGGGTTTTACCCATCAGTAAATCAGATTATTGCTCACTCTGTGTTACAGATGAAGCTTTCACAGAGTCAAACAAGACTCTGGAATTTTAGTTTATAGGAATTGATGCACCTGAGGTGATATTCCACAAAGCAGAGTCACTCTCCCAGCTTTCCTCTGGAATGTCTGCGAGCTGGGAAGTCACTGGCAGGGATAACAATTGAGTTTCTATCACAGTTCCTTTGTCAGGATCTCACATTTTAATTTGGGCATGGAAAATGTGGCCCTGTCCACTGGGAGGTTGAGGCTGGGATGGGAGTGGAATGTGGCAGATGCATGATAGAGCTCAATGGAGTAAAGAGAGGAGTGAAAAATGGACATTGCCAGGGACTGGTTGGGTTTGGAAAGGTAAAATACAGATTTGATCTGTGGTTTAAAATCAGAGCTGGAGCTCATCTGGCATGGAGAGAACTGGGAGAGCTGGGGGTGTTCACCTGGAGAGGAGAAGGATCCAGGGAGAGCTCAGAGCTCCTGCCAGAGCCTAAAGGAGCTCCAGGAGAGCTGCAGAGGGACTGGGGACAAGGCATGGAGGGACAGGAGCCAGGGAATGGCTTCCCAGTGCCAGAGGGCAGGGATGGATGGGATGTTGGGAATTGGGAATTCCTGGCTGGGATGGAATTGCCAGAGCAGCTGTGGCTGCCCCTGGATCCCTGGCAGTGTCCAAGGCCAGGCTGGATGGGGTTGGAGCAGCCTGGGACAGTGGAAGGTGTCCCTGCCCATGGCAAGGGGGGAATGAGATGATCCTTAAGCTCCCTTCCAACCCAAACCCTTCTGTGATTCCATGATTCCAAATGCAACAAAGGATCCCTGGGAGTATTTTCCTGCATATAAATAACTTTTATATCATTTTGGGTGGTCACAGATTGCTGCAGGATGAGGTTTATTACAAGAAAAGTCAGGTTTCTGTTGGAAAACCAGGTTTTTCAGCCTCTCCATCCATGGTTATCCATGTTAAATAAAGGCAGAGTGTCAGGTAAACTTGAGTATCTGAGTTAGATGTGATGTCTTGCAGATACAAGCAAGGCAATTAAATGTAATTATAGCTATATATAAAATATGTAATATAATTTCTTGTTTCCTGTGCTGCAAAAATGTGAGGGTTTTTTGTTTTGAAATTTGTTTTTGAAATCTCTTAACCTCCATTGTATTTGTTACTCCTCTAAAGCTAAAATTTTATAAAAGGAGTCTTTCTTTAGAATGAGGTAGAAGGGAGCTTGGAGATCATCCAGTGCCACCCCTGCCAAGGGCAGGGACATCTTCTACTATCCCAGGCTGCTCCAAGCCCTGTCCAGCCTGGCCTTGGACACTTCCAGGGATCCAGGGGCAGCCACAGCTGCTCTGGGAATTCCTTCCCAGCTCCTCCCCACCCTCCCAGAGAAGAATTCTTTCAATCCCAGGTGTTTTTCCCATTTCATTGCAGAGCCACATCTTGTTTAATAACCTGAATCTCAGCAGGGTGTCGTGTACTCTGTGTTAGAAAGGATGAATAAACATTTTATGAGATCCTCTTCTCTATTTATGATCAGTCGTGTTTTGTTCTGCAGATTTTTCTTCTTCCCTCTTAAAGGACAGAGCAAAGTTGTAACTTTTCTATCATTTCCAAATTAATCTAATTTGAACAATTCTTTGCTGTTCTCAATTTCATGCAAATACCAGTGCCATTAGTTGTGCAAATAGTTGGTATGTCTCTCCACGTTCAGAAAATTAAGCATTAATTCTCACTGTGGGCTAGAACAGACTGCATTGCATGACAAATAGATTGGAGGCATTCAGGAAAAAAAAAAAACCACAAATCCAGCAGAGAGCTTTGCTTTCGAGCACTCACAATGTTGGGCAGTACAAAAAAAACTGTATAAAATTGACATGTTTTAGCAACTCCCAAAAGAGGTTTTTTTTGGTTTTTTTTTTTTTTCCCTATTATTATAGAAGTACTTGGCAGCTTATATTTTCCTGAAGCATCCTATTGACTGGGATGAAACCTCTTTTTTAAGAAGCACTTTTAAGTGTTTGCTTTCCCTTCCAGGCGCTCTCACCCACAACATAAAAAATACTTGTGTTAAAATAATAGCATTGCTTTAGAAAATGCATGGATTGGGGAATCTCTGAGCACTTACTGAGAGCCTGAGAGTCCTGGCAGGCATCACTGAGAGCCTGAGAAAGGAAAAAAGGGAAGGGAAGGGAAGGGAAGGGAAGGGAAGGGAAGGCAAGGAAAGGAAAGGAAAGGAAAGGAAAGGAAAGGAAAGGAAAAGAAAGGAAAGGAAAGGAAAGGAAAGGAAAGGAAAGGAAAGGAAAGGAAAGGAAAGGAAAGGAAAGGAAAGGAAATCTTTCCTGAGGCTGCACAAGGAGCTGAAGTGAGGGCACAGCCTGTCCTCCTGCATGGATGGTGCTTCCTCAATTTTAGGGTCAATTTGAGGGAAATGCACCATGGATTTCATGGGTGGGAAATGCCCTTTGGGGGCCTTCAAGATCATCTCATTCCAGCCCTGCCATGGGCAGGGACACCTTCCACCATCCCAGGCTGCTCCAAGCCCCATCCAGCTTGGCCTTGGACACTTCCAGGGATCCAGGGACAGCCACAGCTGCTCTGGGAATTCCATCCCAGCTCTTCCCCACCCTCCCAACCAGGAATTCCCAATTCCCAATATCCCATCCATCCCTGCCCTCTGGCACTGGGAAGCCATTCCCTGGCTCCTGTCCCTCCAGGCCTTGTCCCCAGTCCCTCTGCAGCTCTCCTGGAGCTCCTTTAGGCCCTGGAATGTGCTGGAAGCTCTCCCTGGAGCCTTCTCTTCTCCCCGAGTGGAAGTGGGAAGGGAGAAGCCCTCAGAGCCACCAGTGCTTTCCCAGGACATGGAATCGCTGTCCTGTCCTCCCTGTGCTTCTCAGCACTTTTGCTCTTCCTCAAGCTGGAAATTGCTCTTTTTGCTGCCTGGATCTGTCTGTGTTCAGGACAATGAGGCTGATGGTCAGAAATTCACTGAGCAGAGACTTGCTCAAGCCATTGGATCCAATCTGGTTTGTGGCTCAGCAGTATTTAAATTCCTCATTAACTCTTATTTTCCTTGCTGATGAGATCCTTTGTTTGGCTTTACACCTTGAGTTGCATTTAACATCAGTTCCTCACCCCCTTTATCTGTTGCCACAAACAAGGAGAGGCAGCTCTGCACAAAGACCTTGAAGCTCTGGGTGTGGATCTGTCGTCCCCATAGAAATTCTCATCTTGAGTGTGGTAAAAAAAGCTGGCAAGGTTGATTTTAAACTTTTTTTTTTTGTTCTCCTGGCTGTGTAAAAGCAGCATCGAAGCAGCTGAGAGGGGCTGAAATTTGGGACTGCAATCAGGGCTTTTGTCTGACACCACAAGAAATAAAGCAGCTCCTTGGAGTTTCCTTCTTACGATCTCAAATAGGTGCCACATGGCAGATTTCAATGTTGTTAGTTGTTTGATAATAATATTATGTCGTTAAAGATTGTTCAGTGCTCCAAGGAATCCGGAGCCTGAGGTAGTTTAAAGGTGAAAGTGTGGATGTTTGCAGAGGTAATACAAACATCTCAACTTTTTCGGGTTTTGCTGAGCGATCAGCTTCGCTGATAACTTGTGGCAATGAGTTCTGCAGGTTAATTATGCATTTAATTGGTTTCAAATTTGTTGCTTTTCAATTTCACTGTTCACTGAATATTTCCTTGGTCTTGTATTATGAGAAGGAGTAAATAGAAAAGCCTGGCTCACCTTCTCTGAACATTTAATTATTTTGTGTACCTCTCTCCTGTACACAGAGCTCTTCTCCGGGGTTTGGTCTTTATGTATCTCCAGCTTCTTTCTTTTCCAAAGCTTTTTCTCTGCAGTGACCAGAATATAAACATAAATATAAATACACAGAGAGTGACCAGAGCTCTGGGAGGATCTGAATTTTATTTATATTAAATATTGTGATCTCAGTGTGGTGCTGTCTTCTCCTTTCCCTTTTCTTCATAAATTTCCTGGTTTTATTTTGCTGTTTTAACACACTGGACGAGTTTTCCTTGGCTTCCTGCAGGAATATCAAGTTTTTCTCTGGGGCTTTATAGTCAGGAATAAAAAAGCTTCACTTGGCTGGTGCAGACTTTTGCTTCCAAGTTATTTTCCACTCATCCTCATTGGATCCATCCCTGGAAGTGTCCAAGGCCAGGTTGGACAGGGCTTGGAGCAGCCTGGGGCAGGGGGAGGTGTCCCTGCCCATGGCAGGGGTGGGATGTGATGATCCTTTAGGTCCCTTCCAACCCAAACCCTTCTGGGATTTCACCTGCCATGATCTTCTCTGCTTTGATCTTTTTGGCCATTTCAATTCAGTAAATTTTATGAAACCTTTGAGCATTTCCTTGGCCTTCATTATTATTTGCTTTACATTTTTCTGTGCATAAGATGCTGTTGAATTATTTTTGAATACCCTGTGAGACAGCTGGTTTATTCTCTCCAAGTGTGACAAAAATTGACAGTAAAATGTATAAACATTTTAGTACAGCCATGTAGAACCATGTTTTTGGAACAACCCCTGCAGTGTTAAACCCTTTAATTGTTGTGTCAGCAAATGTTCATGACAAGGATGTCAGAGCATGGACTAGAAATGTCAGCATCAGTCCTTCTCTTGATTGTATTTCCTGCCTCCAATTACTTAATTATATTCATAAGTTTGAGGGTTTGTTTAGTTACCCTGTCCCAAATTCCTGGCACACTCAGACATTCACCATCTGAACAGGGCAAAGGCTTTTAAAAAAATTAATTATTTTCATTTCTTCTTCTACTACAATCTTTGCAAAACTCAAGTGTTTGTTTCCATGCCTGTCTTGCATTAAATCTGCTTTTTCCATCCAGTTTGAGTATTTTCAATGCTTAGAATATTATTTATTTCTGTTAGAATAACACAAACACCAGCAGAGCTTGAAGTATAATTATGTTAAACACTGCACAGATGTGTAGTGAGTTCCAGGCTCTGCCCTGGAGACTCTGCAATCAAATGAGAAGAGAAATAAAAGTGCAGTGAGTGGAAGTTGGACACAGAAATTCAATGACACGTGTTATAGGATTATATAAAAGGAAGATGCTCACCAATAATCGATGCATAAATCAATCCCCACCTCTTTCAGAGCTGCTCTACTCAAGGTAGTAATTCTCTGGTGCTTTTATTTCAGAGTAAGTTGTTAAATCTTTAAAGAAAAGGCTGAAATACCAGCGCTGTAATTTAGTAATTAAAATACAAAGAGCATTAAATCCTGCTGTGTTCTCCCACTTTCCCAAGGCTTTGCTGGTTCTTGGTTTGTAGGTAGTAATTTTAAGAGTTATGGTAACTGTGTGGTATTAACTCGGGATTTTCACACTTAGTTAAATATTGTATGGATATAAAAGGAAGAAGTACAAACTTTCCTATTAATTGTTTGGATTGAGTTTTCAGAGACCTGGAAAAAATGAAACAGAGCTAAAAAGTGACTTATTAATTGGGATAAACTTTGTTTAGTTTGATATATCTGGCATGTGGGTTAGCTGTAAATATTTTCTTTACCTTGTGAATTTTTGTGTGTCTCGATGCCAAAAGGTCTTTGGAGGAAGTTGGAGCATTCCAAAAGTTCACCAAAATTAGCTTCCCTTGGCAATGCTGAGGGTGATGCCCAAATTTCACTGTTAAGTCAAATACTCTGTTTAAAAGATGAATTTGTTTCCGAGTTGTATCTTCAATCTTAAATTATCTGCTGCTTACAGTTCTTTTATTTTCAAGCTGAATAGGAAAATCTCTGTTTGGGAGTAATGGGAAATAAAATGCCTGAGTAATTTGGGACAGAAACAATGAGTTCTGGTGGTTTGTTTATCACTCAGTACAAGAGTTCAATTTAACAAGATGAAAATTCAAAAAACCACAGATAAAATACATTTAAGGCAATAGATTATCTGTATTTTTAAGTGCCTTTTTGAACATCCAAAAATGAAGGTTCTGCTTGTGTCTCATCTTTCAAATGGAGAAACACCTGATGTAGTTCCAAGTGACTCAGTTCTGTGCCTTAAGCAGAAATCAATGCCTTGAATAGCTGAGCAGCAATAAATGTCCTTTTATTTGCTATTCCAGAGTGGATTTACCTCCTTGGGCATCATCACTTTCTGCCTTTAGTGGGAATTGGTTCCCAGGATAACAGATTGAGCAGCCACTTCCAATGAGACAACTTGTGCTGGGAGGAAATGCTATCAATTCATGCAGATATCAATTCCATAGAAGAAGTGGGATATTCACAGATGGAAAATAACTCTGGAGAGCAGCCCCTGATGCTGAGAGGTCTCTAATAAACAGAAAATACAGGAGGTTTTCAATGGGATTCCAAATGAGATTGGCTTTGAAGTGGCTTCAATGAGGTGGTGAATTTTCATTGCTGGTATGAATGCAGCAGCCCTAAGAATTATTTCACTGTTTATGTGCAGCCCATTGAACCTTCAGTTTACAAAACATGAGAATTGGGGCTTTTAAAATGATAATAATACAGCACTGGTGACAAATGATGCTGGGTTTTGGACACAAGAATGAAGAGTCCTAGGTGGAAAGCTTAGATTTCAAAATTTGCTCTGAATATTTGGCCATGAGGCAACTGAGGGGCAAATTTTTTCTCTCTGGCTTGATTTTGGACTTCACTGGTGAACTTCTGAAAGGGAGGTGCTTCCTTACATTTTGCTTTGCTTTACATCATGTTTTGTTTAAAACATGCATCATTTTTTGTTTAAAACTGCATCAAATATTGCCTGACTGTGCTTAGCAATGTCTTTTCTTTACCCTTCTGTTGTTTAATCCAGGAATTTGAAAGTATTTCTGCACAATCACCATTAATATCAATCCTGAACATGGTAAAAATGGCAAAAATATTTATCATTTGCTACAACAGCAACAAAGATGGGAGTAGAACAGAGTCCTAAATCACTTTACTGGCAGTTTTTTCCTGAATTTTTCAGGATAATGGTCCCCTTGCTCTGTTTTGTAGAGAGAATTCCACTTTGGCTCATATGGAGCAGTCTCTGCTTCTTTCAGTTTAGTGGAAAACTACATATTTGACATCTGACTGAAACATCAGAAGCTGTCAGCAACGGTTAGAGACAATATTTGAATTGCTACAAATACCTGGCAGCAGTACAGATAGTCTTTAAAATGTTTGATCTCCTTGGACTGTGTTGGCTGACTGAAAAGCATGGATAGAGTTTCAGGAATAAGTCATGCCTTTCTTTCATTCCCAGTGACATGCAGAGATGTAATTCAGATTTCTTTAGCATCTCTTCTTTCCTTTGAACCACGGTTGGATGGAAACACGAGGCTTTTCTGCCTGTTGCTAATGAATAGAATAGTCATGAGTGTATTTTAATTTTTATTTCCAAGGGAATAAAGTCTTCAGAGTCTGTTGTTTTGAAGCTGAGCAAACCAGATGGTTCATCCAGAGTTTGGTGAGAAGTGGCAGCTTTTCTTTAGTGCCTGTACAAGGCCAGGTTGGACAGGGCTGGGAGCAGCCTGGGTTGGGGGAAGGTGCCCTGCCCATGGAATGAAATGATCTTGAAGGTCCTTTCCACCCCAGACCTGTTTGGGATTTTATAATTGCTCATTTCTCGTGACGTGGTACAGATATGTGATTTTTCTGCCTGTCATTTTGGGGAAGAATCCTAAAATAAATCAGGCTGGAAGGAGCCTGGGGTCCTCTCAAGTGAGTGGTGACTCAGAATTTCCCTCCTGCTGCTTCTCCTCCCTGAGTCCTGTCCCTGCACGGAGCCTGGGGGATCCAGCAGATGGAGGAGGCTCAGCAGAAGCTTTGTCTCCCTGCTGGGAAGGTTTCAAACCCTAATTGGACACAGGCTTGGGGTTTAATTTGTGACCTCTTAATTGCCTGTGTTGGAGCAGAAACCTCTGGGATCTCTCTGGGTGTGTCTGCTCTCCCTAAATCATCTCCCTCCTTCTCTGGGTGTCTCACCTCCTGGAGGAGCTGCCCAGGGAGGTGTGGAGTGCCCATCCCTGGAGGTGTCTGAGGAATTCCTGGACGTGGCACTCAGAGCTCTGGGCTGGGGACAAGGTGGGGATTGGGCACAGCTTGGCCTCGATGATCTTGGAGGGCTTTTCCCTCCAAGAACCTCAGTGTTTCTGGGATTTTCCTTGTTGAGCTTTTTATTCTGGCATAATAATGGCATTTTTCTTCAGCTTTTTACTGGGACAACAACATCAGTGAATTTCTGCCCTCATGGAAAGCGATGTTCCTGTGGATTTTCCTGTGCATATTCCCGTGACTCACATTAGGATTGGAATCTGTAACTCTTCTGCTTGGCATTTGTACATTTGTTTTTTTTCTCCTTTGGTCCATAATGAGATTCAGCAAATGAAGCTTCTTGTTACACATTCTGTTCTACACTAGATCCTTACTTGTTCATAAATTCAATTTTTTAATTTTCTCCATTAGCCTCCTTCTCTCAATGTGATCTTTTTTATCTGCTCCACTCACTCTTTTAGGACTTCATTATTTTTAGAAAATGTACTGTAGCACATTTAGTGGTAATTACAAAAGCTTGTTTTAATTACACTTGTCAAAGACTCCGTTTTATGATGCATTATTGGTGCTGCTGTTTCTAATTCCTAACAATTCCCCACCTTTACAAGTGGAAATGAACATTCCTCTTTTCAAGTGATGTGTCCACATGATTTTTTATTTTTGTGCTTAGGGGTGATTTTGTGCATAGTGATGATTTAAAAAGGAATTCTCTGAGGGGGAAGGGAGCAGCATATGTTCCCAAGAACATCCATAAGTTACTGGTGTTGCCTGTTCAGAATGATGGGTGTATTTATGTGCTGAAATAGAAGGTTAAAAATTCAAACTGTGGTTGTTCCACATCCATGAAATGTGGAAATTGGGAATTATTTTTCTGGGGACACTCCATGCAGTGGAAGAAGAGAATAGTTTTGCTGACCATAATAATTTATGCAAATAATGAAGCTTTATCTCATTTTATCAGTGTGCAAATGGGGATGCATAGGGTGAGTGGGAGAGGAATTCAGTGAATGTCAGATCCCTGGAAACATCTGAGGTCAGGCTGGACAGAGTTCGGAGCAACCTGGTGGAGTTGAAGATGTCTCTGCTTGTGCAGGGGTTTGGGAGATGATCTTTAAGGTCCCTTCCAGCCCATACATTGATTTTAGGAAATGCTGAATAATTGTTTTAAGCAACACTCCCAGCCTGCACCTGAGTGGTGCTGATGTCAAGGAGCTCAGGGATTCACACCCAGCCCTAACCCCTGGATGTGCTCATCCAGGGAACTGCAAGTTGCAGAAGACATGGGCAATCTCCAGCAGTGTGGTGGCAGAGGAAGATGATCTTTTGAGATCTCTCTTGTGCTGGTGCCTCCCACTCATCCCGAGCTGCCAGCAGATCTCCTGTGGGATGGTGGAGCTTGTGGAGCTGCTGTTGGAGTCCAGGGAAGCCTGGAAGCTTCTCTTGCTCCTCTGGGGGTTCCTTTTGTCCCCAGAGTTCCTCAAAAAATAGCTTAGCCTGCAACCTAAGCGTTTGGAGAAGCTCCCTTGACTTTTGGGAGAACCTGAATGCACCAGAGAGGTGAAGAGATTTTTGTTTAGTGAACCACAGAGAGTTCAGCTGTAGTTTTAGGTTTTGCTCTATGTATTATATAGAGGAAATACGGAGATTTTTGGGTGTTGATCTTCTCTTCTCTTCTCTTCTCTTCTCTTCTCTTCTCTTCTCTTCTCTTCTCTTCTCTTCTCTTCTCTTCTCTTCTCTTCTCTTCTCTTCTCTTCTCTTCTCTTCTCTTCCTTTCTTCTCTGACACAGTTCCTGTGGTTTGCTGGTTGGTGGAGGGAACTGAGTGTGGAAGAGACTTGTTAATAAGATGAGGATTTACTGGTGTTGGGAACAAAACAAAACACATAGAAATTTCTTAATTGGTCAATATTAGATATAAAAGGTAGCTACTGGTAGGAGCCATTGCCCTTTCTGCCCTTGTGTTCCTGGAGGTCACAGCTCTGGCTGTGCCTCAGAGCTTTTGATAAGAGAAAAATAAACAACCTTGAAAAAGCAGAAAGAAGCTTCATTTCATCTTTTTGGGACATGGGACACTGAAATCAGCACGAAAGCTGAGCCAGAGACTGTCGGGGAACAAACAGACTCTGACAAGCTGCCAGCACTTCCTTTTGCCCTTTAATCCATCAATTTTTCCTTCAGGCTCATCCCAAGGCCTGCAGATATTCCATGTGAGCTTTCCCATGAGAGGAGAAATCCCTCATTGGTGTGATGAGGATTTCATTTGGAAAATCTCCTTCACTCATAAATCTGATGGGACAGGAGCTCCTCCAGCCCCAGTGGCAGCTCTGGAATCCTTGGATGTGCCTTGGGAGGTCATCAGTCCCTTGGTGTCCACCTCCCTGATGTTTGGTGAGAAGACCTTGAAGCAAGACCTTCAGAGGACTTTCACCTGGCTGATATTAATTTATAAATTCCAGCTGGACTCTTAGGTTAAAGCAGATCATTCTTTTCCCAGAAAAACACAAACTGGAGCCATCTCAGCAGTTCCACTGTAAATTTTTGGGATGTTAATGAATTTGGAGCTTTGGAGCTCAGGGGAAGCTCTAAACCTGGGACTGAGTCTGAAACCTGCCTAAAAACCCACATTAAACCACCTGATAATGATTTTGTTTTTTCATCAGCTCCTTCAATAACAGCAATTTATGACCACACACCCTTGGAATCTTGTTGAATCTAGCTGACCAGATTCCTTTATTTATTTATTTTTAAAATTTAATTATTAAACATGAGTTTTCAGCCTCTTTCCAGCTTGTTTGCTCCATTCTACCTCACGGCAGACAAAAATAAATGTGTTTTTGTTGTATGCAGTGTGAACAGGGCTTGGCTTTGTCAAAGATGCTGCTAAAGGTTTGAGATGATTCCTGGAATTGTTTTGTAGGGAAAACATCCATTTTTCCCACCATGGCAATTCCTACCAGTGCTGTGCCAAATCCAGGTGCTACTTTTGAAAACAAAACCCAGGTTGGCCTTTAAATCTTAGTCCAACTTCCTTGTGATCATGAAGAATCTGTATTTAATATTCATGCTCTCTTTTGGGTATTAATTTTGGGTGGTTTTGGGAACCTTTTGAAGCTGTTCTTTAGAAAACACCCAAGCAAAGGTTTCGTTTATCAGAGTTTCATTGTGAAGAAGCAACAAAACTGTTCCAGTATCTCATTTACACCTAAAGTTCAGCATTCAGCTAATTGAAAACATGGCTATTCTTAATTATTTTCTTGCAGCTCATTGACATTCACAGGGATCTTGTTGCTGCAGCCCCATAAATATAATATTACTTTACAGGTTTTTATTTTGGCATTCAGTTCTCCTCCATTGGCATATTTACAGTCTCCTGTATAAATGAATAATTTTATTTATTATTTATTCATTTGAACTTTGCTGTACAAGTGTCAGGGGTGGAAGAAACTCTTTTTTTACTGAGTTTCTTACTTGCCAACCAATTTTTCCAGTTACTTCCACAATATAAGGAAGCAGACCTTTGGATAAACATATTATTTAGTATTTTTATAATACAGTATTTCTCTTTTATCAGTGATAGATCAGGACAATGAGCAGTGTCACTGTAGAGCAGTAAAATCCAGCTGGTTTGATGATTAATTATTTTGAGGGGGGACAGGAAACCAAACCCAACAATCAAGCCAAAAAATGAGCAAACTTCCCAGGTAAATCAAACTTTTCCAGGGCAAAATCTTCCATTCAGAAGGATATCCTTGGAACAAATGTTATTTTTGCTGATTATCAGAGCAAGGCAGAGGAAAAGGATTTAAGCTGAGCTTAAATCCTGGAGGATAAGGATGGGTTTTGTCTCTTCTGTCATTGCTGTGCCCTCGGTGTGTTGTGTTGAACACCCTGAAAAGCTCTGCCCTCGTGAATCGTCAGAAATGGGGTGAGAGAATTCAGTCAGGAAGTTCTTCCCTGGGTTTGATTCCATCCCATTGCCTTTCCAAAGTCAGATTTAGTGTCAGCTCATGGATAGAATCATGGGGAACACAACTGAACTGTAAGAACTAAACCTTAACCGAGTTCTCCTGAGCTTTATGGAGTATTAATTTTATGTTTTCTTTGTCACTGGCCTGTTTAATCCATTTGCACAGAAGGAATGTTCTGGAGATCTTCTTTGTTTTGGGGTTCATGGAATGGTGAGACATGGAATATTTGCATTGGGTACCCATGAAGGTGACTTGCAGATATGGAATATTAGATCTGGAATAGTGGATGTGGAATATTAGATCTGGAATATTAGATCTGGAATAGTGGCTATGGAATATTAGATATGGAATATGAGGTGTCATGGCACTGATGCCTTAAATGGCTCCCTAGAAACAGAGAGCAGACAGGAATAAAGGAATCAAGGAGGGATTGATTGGAAAGGCCTTCAGAGGTACACTCTGGGCTCCAGAGGCTCCTGCCTCAGTGCATCCCAACATGGACAAGGACAGCTCCCGAGTTCTTCCCACTTGGATCTCAGCATCAATTCCCCAAGCAGAAGCCAGGCAAGGATGGAATTTGCCCAAGCTTGCCCCCCTGTCCCCAAGATTGTGGTTTGCAGTTGTTGGGCCTAGGAGGGTCTGGGTGTCCTTGGAGAGCTGGAGAGGCTTTGTTGTGTGTGTGTGAGCATGAGAGAACAGCACTGAACGAGCTCCAGGGAACTGCAGAGTGACACTGGGCAGGGCAGGGCTGGGAACATAGAAAAGTTCAAACCTAAGGCATCAGCACAGGGTGCCCAGAGCAGCTGTGGCTGCCCTTGGATCCCTAGAAGTGTCCAAGGATGGGGCTTGGAGCAGCCTGGCATGGTGGAAGGTGATGGAATGAGATGATTTTTTCAGATTCCTTCCAACCCAAACCATTCCATGTATCCACATTTGGGAAATGATGGTTTTGGGGGCACACAAAAGCTGCAGTGAATTTTAAGCTGTCCTGTAACCACCACGTGTGGGAGGTTATCAGGAATTATCTCTAAAAAGAAGCAAACCATGATCAATACAAAGCATAGGAATTTGGCTGTGGAATATTTCATGTAATGAGCTCTGGAAAACCTGTAATTAAATGATTTCAATTTAATTAATGATTTAAATGTTGGTGGACAGGGCATGTGCTCCATGGAATTCTGATGGAGTGACTGGCAGAGGACAAGGTTTGCTTCACCCAAAATACAGTTGTTTTGGGATATTTTTGGTGAAGTTTCATGAAAAACCCCAACAATTTCCAAGTAGTTTTCTGCATTTTTCTAGATCCACCTGACATGCATGTGAGATTTTTTTTTCATTCTTTCTATTCACCATTATATAACAAATTTAATTTAAATTTTAACATTTTTTACATGCTTCAGGACATAGAAACACAGGTAAGTAGTTGAATATGGAAACAAGGGGAAATCCAAACTTTTTAATGTATTCCTTGGGTGTTTGCTAAAAAGAAAAAAAACCCCAAAATTAATCTTGAGAAAGGGAATCAAGTCTTGTATCTTTACAATACATGGTGTAATTGTTATAATGGCCTCTGTTAGATAACTTTAGTTACTAAAGGTATTTTATTAAAAAATGATGAACCTGGAAAGTATTTGCATTGATAATTTAGGTGTCAAACCCTCCATAGCTTGTTAAAAATCTCTTGTCTGGTGTTTATACTGCAGGACTTACAGCTTTATATATTTTTAATAAATTCCTCTGTGCATGTGTGCTTTTTAAATGTATTTCCTCATTTTTAATGAGTCCCCTTAATCCTGGAAATTGGGAAATGCTGCAGATGAAAAGCCAAAACCATCAATTTGCTGGGAGCAGTGTCTCTTAAATGAGCACTCAAGTCATACTGGGATTGAAAAGATAAATATTTTAAATTATTCTGTATTATTTTAGATTATTGGACATGGGAGTGATCCTGTGGTTAAGTTTTTCAACTTAGTGGATACTTCAACTAATATGTGAGTTTTCAGAGGAGTGATTCCTAATTAGCAGAGTTTTAGATGCACTTTTTAGCAAATATATAAAAGGATTTTGTTCTTCCCAAGTATCCACCTGTTTAGAATTCGATTTTCCTAACTTCAGAAGTGATTTGCCAAGTTAATTCAAATTTAAAAAACAAAAATAAATCCCAGCCTGGTGGTGTTTTGGTGACACCTCCAAATCCATTGGGACAAACTCGGGCAGAGCTGTTGAGGAGGGGAGGAAAAATCCCACAATAAACTCATTTTTATTATCCTGTTTCCTTTTTTTTTAGGCCAAGCAGCTGGAAGAGAAGGAAAGGGAGCTGAAGAAACACGATGCCTACTACAAGGAGCAGCTGGCTCGGCTGGAAGAGAGGGTAAAACATTTTTTTTCCATTTTCCTGAAGAGTTTTCTGCTCACTTCTGCTCCCACTTGTATTTCCAAGATGACTTTTGAAGGTGATAAAGATGAAAATTCTGGCCAGAGGAGTTATTTGTGTTTTGTTGCTGCTGTTTCTGGCTTAATATTGACAAGGTGGAAGGTTTGGTGGTGAGAATATTGTTTTCTTTTCTAACAAAGTTCTTGCATTCTCTGTGGGATTTCATCTGTCGTGGTAATTACAGACAGAAAAATGAAATAATGAGGTTATTTTTTACCAACACTGATGAAGAACCAGTGGAAGTGAATAAATGTCACCAACTAAAATAATTGAAATTAAAATAACAACAAAAAAAGTGAAGTGTGAAGAGACATGGTGAATTTTTGCTTTCAGTGGGTGGAATTAGTGACTCCTCCATCAGTACATGGAGAGTGTAATTTTAATTCCAAGTTTATCCTGTGTTTAAAAAGCACTTCTGTGTCTTTATCTCATCACAGGCTTGAAATTAAACTGTGGAGAGCAGCTTGGGAAGCTGTGGGACTTGCTTACAGTGGCTTAACATATTGCTCTTAACATTCCTATTCTTTATAGGGTATTATTTTATAGGATGTTAATTTCAAATAATTACTGCTGTCATCATTTTCTGGCTCCCAGGTTGGTTGTAACCTCCAGCCTGAATACATTTGCTTCCTTTACCCCTTTGCCTTCTTCCTGAGCTTAAATATTGGTGATGCATTTGAAATTTTTCTTTTGTTAGTTGGTTGTGAAAATTATTAACAAGATACATATTCATTTGTGCAGCTTAGCAGGCTAGAAGAAAAGCTCTTGTTTTTATGGATTAGGAGGAAGAACATGTTGCATGAATTATCAGTGTGTAATTGGTCTTAATGAGTATTTTAAATTAAGGGGATACCCGATACCATCTTGGTGTTTTGTCCTCCCTTTTTGAAGATGACATTAATGAAGTCCCACGTTGTTGGCAATGAAAAAGAGTTTGAAAGGATGAGGGGATATTTGTTTAATGATTCTAAATCAGTGTATTATTTAAACAGCTCAAAATTAAGACCCTTCACTAAAAAAAATCCACAGAATACTTTCCTTTTTCTTCAGTAACTGCTGGTGTTGGAGGAAAAAGCATCAGTGGGATCCTACCTGGTCTGGTTTCTTTTGGGGTGCTTGTAGCTGTGCTCTTAGTGTGGAATAATTCATGGAAAGGATGTCTGAAAAACCATGCATCTTGGACAGCTTTTTCTTGTACTTTTTTTTCCCTTTTACATCTTTTTTGATGTTTTTCTAAGTTATTTTCACATTCAGGTAGGTCACTGATGCAGTGGCTTCACTTGCTCCTGTTCACTGAAAACTTCCAGTGTGGAATCGTGTGTGTAAATCAATCCTTGTGGTGTGCAAGGGAGATAATGAACTTTAAAATGACTTTATTTGAGTTCTGCTGGACTGTCACCCCCAGGGGATGTGAAATAGGAAAGTTCTGCCATCTCATGGCTTCTGTGCTTGGCTTGGAAATCTCCTGGATTACAGCAAAGTGGTTCTGAATTCCTTGTTTTATTCCATGCTCTGTGTTCAGGGTGGAGTTTTTGTGATACCAAGCCTTGTCTTTTCATTCTGACTCTTTATCTGTGAGGTAAAACCCCTCTGCTTTTCCAAGTTGTCACCCAGTTTGTCATCAAGGTACATTTTCATCTCTCTCCTACACAAAAAAGTGCTGTTCCAGCTCTGAGAGGAGCGAACTCTGCCTTCCAAATCTGACTTGGAATTTCTTCAGAGAGGTGGAGGTTGCAGAGTGAAAACCTGGACAAGCAGAGGGATCACAGCTCCTGCAATCTCACCTTCCCCAGCGCTGGGGTCACCTGGGAGCTTCAGCCCTGGGAATTTTGAAAATTGGCCTGGAAATAGAGCTTTAAAAATGAAAAAAGGAAGGTCTGGAGATGACAGAGCATGAAAAGAGGCTGGCTGGTTGTTCCTAAACTTGTCCTGATTTCAGTGGAAGGTGCACAGAGACTGAGCTTGGGCTGCTCAGCAGAGGGAAATTCGGAACAGGAGGTGGGGTGGGAGCAAGAGGAGCTCGGAGAATTAATGTGAGGATGAAGAAATGTTCAATCTGAGTCTGTCACCTGTGACAAAGAACGCTAATTACAATCTCAGATCATTCCCACATCAAATAAGCACACGTTAAAAACACTTCAGTTATGCCTATGTGGTATTTCTGGTTATTGCATCATGGAATGTCAGAGCTCATCTCGATGATTAATTGGCTTTTTGATTACTTAGCCTTTTCAATTAGAAGCTTCGTATTTGTGTTCTTCAGTGCTGCTGAAAAAACAATGCAGACGTTGATAATAAAGGGAGATGACAACAGAACAGATTAGTGTCAGCACAGTGTGCTCCTTATGGAGAAAATTATCCATATTCAGTGCCAGATGAAGTCTGTCAATTGAAAATATTTCAGTTACTGAGGGAAGATGCTCAACCTTTACAGGATATTAATACAGGACAAAATAACTGTGCACCAGTGACAGCTGTGATAGTAAAACATAAACAATTCTATTCTCCAGGGGAATAACTGTTCATAAATTTGGTTTATGTGCTAAAAACCTTTTGATACTTGCCCAAAACCCAGCAATTCCCCTAACAGCTGCCAGTGTTTCTAGGTCAAAGATAGCACATAAGCTATTAGTTATTACATGCTCCACAGCAGCAGAGCAATAGCAGAGAGTTTAACAAAGGAGTTAAAGAACAACCTTCCTGTGCTCTGGGTCTGCCTGGCATGTGCAGCTGTGATGTCAATGCTCACATGTGAAGCTTGGAGGGAAATTTGTTACTGTTTTTCGTGGTCCACCTATGGGATGAAGGTGGTTCTTGATGACAGCAAAACCCAGAGATGAGACAGGGCTCAAGTCACTGAGCTGTGTGTGCCTCACTCTGTGTTTATTATTTACTTGCAAGTGAAAGGTCCTGCACAAGGGTCAGGGCAATCCAAGCACAAATCCAGGCTGGGGGGAGAAGGGATGGAGAGCAGCCCTGGGAGAAGGACTTGGAGGTGTTGGTGGCTGAGAGCTGGACCTGCCCTGGCCATGGGCACCAGGAGCCAGAACCCCCTGTGGGCAGCAGGGGAGGGGAATTCAGTCCCTGTGCCCCTCTCAGGTGAGACCCCACCTGCAGAGCTGGATCCAGCTGTGGGATCCAACAGCAGGAGGACCTGGAGCTGCTGGAGAGAGTCCAGAGGAATCCATGGAGCTGCTCCAGGGCTGGAGCC
>VZTN01021912.1:221217-240167 GCA_013400515.1 Erpornis zantholeuca
GGGAGCTGTCCCTGCCCATGGCAGGAGGGGTGGAACTGGGTGATCCCAAAGGTCTTTTCTAACCCAAACTGTTCTGTGACTCCCTAAGGAGAAAATAAAAGTTGTTTTGGAATAAGAGAAGAGCCCCAGTGTGAAATCCGAGCCCTTTTTCAAGGAATGCTGTTCTCACCCTGTGTGCCTCATGCTCGGGAGCTCTGTCTGTCCTTGCTCGCTGCTGTTCCCTGGAGTTGAAGCTGTTCCATTTCTGGTGTTTAAATGAAAAACCATTGATACCTTTTCATTCTTGTCCCTCTAATTCCAGCCAAGAGGGGCAGTATTTTTGCCTGGTTTCAGTGCCAGTTCCAAGCCCCAGTGTCTGTACCCTTTATTCACAACCATCTCAGCATTCCAGTGTCCCTTTGCTGTGCAGGTTCCAGTCCCCATCGGCACTGGCACACAATTTTCACACCGAGAGGTGACATCCCAGTTTTCCTTCACCGCGTTGCTTTTGCCTGACAACATTTTTCATGAAGGAAACATGACTTTCTCCTGCTTCTCACTGCAGTTTTGGCATCACACAGCCACTCGGTGAGCTGTGTCTGCTCCTGCTCTGTGTCTGAGACTGATGGGACTCTCCAGTTCCAATTTCCTCCAGCAAACCCAGCTATTTTCATGTTGCACTGCTTCCTGATGCTAATATGCATCATTAGGAGAATCCTGCCCCAAGTCATGGGAGCAGAGGGAAATTAATTTTAATACCCTGCTGTATGACACAACTACTTAGTTTATCAGTGTGAACGAGCAAGATATGGATCCCCATATTAATCATCATATTTTCCACTGGAGCCAAGTTTCCGTGCTCCTGAGTTTCCTAGAAATACTTTTAAGTGTCGAGCAGTTTGTATGTGAATGTGCTTGTGGGGTGAGGTAATGGGATTATCCTGGAGCACAAATCTGAGGGGTGGCTCAGGGAGCTGGGAAAGGAGCTCAGCCTGGAGAAAAGGAGGCTCAGGGGGGACCTTGTGGCTCTGCACAAGTCCCTGACAGGAGGGGGCAGCTGGGGGGGGTCAGGCTGTGCTCGCAGGGAACAGGGACAGGAGGAGAGGGAACAGCCTCAGGCTGGGCCAGGGGAGGCTCAGGGTGGATATTATGGAAAATTCCTTCATGGAAAAGGTTGTCCAGCCCTGGCAGTGGTGGAGCCCCCATCCCTGGAGGGATTTAAACAACTTGAAGATGTGGCACGTGGGGACATGGCTCAGTGGTGGCCTTGATGATCTCAGAGAACTTTTTCAACCTAAACAATTCCATGATTCTGCCATTCTGTAGGAATTTGGAGGTTTCAGTATTATGTGGGATTCCCTACACATTTAACAGCCTGCAGGTCACCTCCCTGACAGTTCTTTGCCCATTCCACAGTCCCCACATGGCCTTGGGGCTGTGGTGGCCTCAGTGTGAGGACATTCCTGCTCCACACAAGGCTCAGTGCTGGATCCCAGCCTGGGAGCACAGACATTAAGTTCAGGAAATGTTGATCCACTTCTCTCCATCCGTTTTTTCCCTGACTTAAACGTCGAGGAAGGATTTGCAAATCCCAAGCTCGGCACTTAATTTGGGGATTCTGCTTTCCATGGAGGCTGTCAAGGAGCATTAACCTTAAGGTAAGATGAGCACACAGAGCACAAAGCTCTGAGCTGATGGCACATTCTATACCAGGTGTTAAATGGTATTATCCATCCTGCTTGCTACAGTAAATAGGATTTTGCTATTATGATGTGTCAGGATTTTCAGAGAAATCAAATTTACTAGACACTAAACTGCCATCCTCACTGCTGAGCAGCTTTATTCTGGGATCTTGTATTCATCCTAATCCTGTTGGTAGGAAATGCTTATACCAATTGTGTGGGGAAATTATAACTTAATGATCTCTTCCTTTTTCTATTCAAGGCTTAGGATGGCCCAACATGCTCTGCAGTGATAGCCCCAGCACTGAGCTGAGGAGCTGATCTGCAGCTTCCCAGCCAGGAATTGGCTTCTGTGGGAGTTTGTCATCAACAGAAGTGCTCAGGTGCCAACAATGCCAGCCCCACATTTGTTCAGATGCTTCAGAGCCTTGTTTACCTTTTCAGATCTCAACAGCTCAATAATCAGAAGCTGTTTGCTGGGCCTTCCTTAAACTGGAGTTTGCAAGATGTAGATAACAGAGGGGGGGTTGTTACAAAGCAAGATAATAACCACAAACATTTTCATTCCCTACAAGGTAATTTAGCAATTTAAAGGCTTTTTTTTGTTTCTATTTGTGTTCAGTTATCAGTCTGTTTACTCTTTGTGATCTCACGTGGCTGTATCAGCAAGAATTCCACAAGCAGAGGATGATTCTGCTCTCACCTCTCATGTTTAGGAGTCTGTATTTGCCAAAGCAAACGTGTTTACTCTCCCCACATTTGTGTGCATTCCCTCACACATTCCAAAGCCAACTAGCAGGGATGTAGGTGCATGTTTGGAGACTTGAGGCTGCATCCAGCAAAGAGGAAATGATTTTGGCTGATGAGCACTTAGGGGAGAGGCAGGGACAGCTCAACAAACCTGGTGTCCTTGTTCCTATGGAGGCTTGGAATTAGTCCAGTATTCCCTAAATATCCATGGCTTGAAAGAAAATAGTTCCATCATTCCCACTCTGCTCCTATTTCTGAGATACTCTCAGTGTTTGTGTCCTGTTTCTGTTTGGCTGGCTCTATTTCTCTTTCTATAGCAAATAAATAAATGTATATATGCACACACACACACAGAGTCAATACTTTAACTCTGTTTCCAAACCCTTTTCCAATAGAAGCAATAAAATATATTACAGCTTCCATCTGATGAATTCCACTGACTGTCATATCATCTCATTGTTAATGAATTGTGTTATATCTGTGAAGTTAGTGGGGCCTTTTTCCTTTTTAAATGGATATTCAGCTGCCACGGCGACTTCTCACAGCTCTCCCAAATCGCTGTGCTGGGAGACCTGAGGAGAAAATCAAGATATATTAATTTCTCATTTTGCTCTTGGGCCAAGAGACTTTTCTATGTCTCAGCTCATGTGCTGCACCAGGGAGATAAAAGTAGGAGTTCATCAGAATTTCTCAGTGCTTTGTATTTCCACGTTGCTCCTGAAAAACCACCCTTTTTAGCACTGACCAGAGCGTAATGTTTTTGTCAGTTTAGCATAATAAAGCTGTCAACCCACCCTGTGATCTTGGCAATATGAGAAAATTTCTCTTTTCAGATTTCATTCTGTTTGGGGGACAGAGCTTTTGTTGAATTGCTTCTTGCCTGGCAGGTTGAGATTAGGAAACTTGCTACCAATTACAATATCTGAAACCTCACCCTGACTGACAGCCCAGGCTGGAGTGTTGTATTTAATGCTCTGCCTCCATATCTTACTCAGCCACAATCATTATTCTGAACAATTGGGTCTCAACCTTGATTTCATTTTTTTCCTCTTCATAATCTTTTATTTACTATTTCTGACTAAGTAGCTGAGGTGTTTGTTATTAAACACACACCTCAGCCACGTGGTTTTCCCTGAAGCACACCAAAAATGCAGAGTTTCATGTTTGCCATGAAAAATACCTGGTTCAGTCTCATCTTTCACTATCACATACCCAATCAATAGCAAGGCTGAAATGCTGCTTAATAACAAAATGAGGAGTTGTTCCACGGTGAATAGCAGGTATTGATGTTTCTCTAAATGTTTGTTTATAGATTATTTTTCCATTATGTATGTGTGTCTTTATAGAGAACAAAAAAACCCATGATAGCCAATATTCCAGGATTTTTTCCTGCTGTGCACTAAAACACCTGATAACTTTCAGTGTGTAACCACTGTTTCATACAGGTTGTTGCAGTCTTTTTTATTTCTCTAGAATGTGCAAAACAAGGATTTAGAAAGACTTCGATTTTTTTTGATTTTGGGGGAAAAAGATGATTTAATTCCATGTTTTTGTTCTGGAAGAATTAGCAGAACTCTGATGGGTGATGGTATCTGGATAGAAACTGATAATTCAGAGGCCTGGAGCAGGGATGTGTTTATAGAACCACAGAATGAATTTGGCTTGGAAGGGACCTTAAAGCTCATCCATCTCTCCCCTCTGCCATGGGCAGGGACACCTCCCACTATCCCAGGCTGCACCAAAGCATCTGGCAATGCTCACCTGGAGAGGAGAAGGCTCCAGGGAGAGCTCAGAGCTCCTTGCAGGGCCTAAAGGAGCTCCAGGAGAGCTGCAGAGGGACTGGGGACAAGGCCTGGAGGGACAGGAGCCAGGGAATGGCTTCCCAGTGCCAGAGGGCAGGGATGGATGGGATGTTGGGAATTGGGAATTCCTACCTGGAAACCCTGGGATGGAATTCCCAGAGCAGCTGTGGCTGCCCCTGGACCCCTGGCAGTGTCCAAGGCCAGGCTGGACAGGGCTTGGAGCAGCCTGGGATGGTGGAATCCCAGTGAGGCCCAGTTTATCAAGCCCCATTCACTTTTTAAATCCAACATTCCAGCATTTCCCCATCCCCCCCTTGGTGACTCTGGGGTTTTTTGGGTGCAGCTTCATTTGTGCTTTTCCCCTTCCCTATCTTATGAAGAAAAAAAAAAAAAAAACCAAAAAAACCTGTCACGAGAGGGAAATGTTTTAAATAGGCAAAAAGGAACACACTGAAGGAATTTGTCATTTGAATGTTCAAACCTGTGTTTATCTCTTTGCATAGGATATGGCAAAATGTTTCAACATATGGGGAGTTAATGAATAAGCAGCTTTTGCTTCACCCAGGTCTGTTCCCTCCTCCCACCATCTTCCCGTCACAAGCTGAAGTTTGGGAACAAATACTGTGCTAAGTTAATTCTGTATTAAAGCAACCTTCAGGGAAGTGCTTTGCAGGATTTCTTTGTTGAGGTAACATGATTAGAAAATTATTAAAACTCTTAAATCGAAGTGACCATTCCTCTGTGCTGGCCCTGCTGAGGGACCTCAAATCCTGGGGCAGCTCTGGGCCCCTCAGGATGAGGAAGACATTGAGAGGTTGGAGCATGTCCAGGGAAGGGAACAGAGCTGGGAAGGGTCTGGAGCCCCAGGAGAGCTGAGGGAGCTGGGAAAGGAGCTCAGCCTGGAGAAAAGGAGGCTCAGGGGGGACCTTGTGGCTCTGCACAAGTCCCTGACAGGAGGGGGCAGCTGGGGGGGGTCAGGCTGTGCTCGCAGGGAACAGGGACAGGAGGAGAGGGAACAGCCTCAGGCTGGGCCAGGGGAGGCTCAGGGTGGATATTGGGAAAGATTTCTTCCCTGAAAAGGTTGTCCAGCCCTGGCAGAGCTGCCCACGTGTCCCCATGGTGGAGTCCCCATCCCTGGAAGGATTTAAAGCCCTGTGGATGTGGCACTTGGGGACATGGCTCAGTGGTGGCCTTGGCAGTGCTGGTTGGCCTTGATGATTTTAGGGCTTTTCCAACCTTAATGATTTTATGATTAGAGGAAAACAGATCCTTTTTGCCTCAGCATTAGTTAGTAATTATTCTCATTAGAAAGCCACATTGTTTATGAGAAATGATGCCTTTTTTTTCCTTTTGTAAATAACCCCATAAACCCAATGGCTGAGATCATGGAATCATAGGAATATTCTTCCCGAGGATTCGCTGCCTTAATTTTCACTGCTGTCACTCTGAGTGATATTTTAATTTTTCCTGCCCCTAAAAATAGTCCAGTGCCATAACTGATAGATAAATTACAGAATCCCCAGGAAGTGCTGCTGAATGTTTCTGTTTGCCAGAACAATAAATGCAGAAGGCAATAAATGTCCTCTTACATCAGGAGGAGGCGGGTAATGAGTAAATGATGGGAAAAGGAATTTAGAAAATAAATGATCAATCCAATCTAAGTTGAAGAACAATTTATTAATGACTTGGCCTTCAGTGGGAGAGAGAGAGAGATCTCTGCAGCCAGAGGAGCTGGAGATGGACCACTGACATCTGGCAGCCATGGATTTTTGGGAAGTTGATTCAGGTTTATAAATAATAAGCTGTGATTTAGACCCAGCTTTTGCCATATCAGTTTTGCTGGTTCACCTTTGTGTTAGAGGAAACAAAAAGGCAGTGGATTTAATTTTAGTTTCTGTAGTGTAAGCACAGAGGATGCTGGGTTTGGGGAAAGCTTTGTGTAAAGGATAACAGCTCTCACAATGCCTGAGGAGATCTGGGCTCTCTACCTGCTCTGGGTGTAGCAATTTTTCCACCTCATTTTATTGTGCTTTTCATGTGCAGGAGGTTAAGCCCTGCCCAGGAGCAGTTGTGTCCAGTGGCAACATCCTTAAAATCAGGGAGAGTCTGGCCACAGTGAGAGGTGAACCAAAATCCTGGGATTTTACCACACTACAGAGAAGAGAGCTGTACCAGCTTTTTAGAACAATATTTGTGCCACAGTTCCAGCTTTGGCCAGGCTTTGCCACAGAAATGAAAGCTTAAGGAAAGGTTTTTCTGCTGCATTGAGAATTCGCTACAGAAAGGAAAAATTCTGTATTTTTCTGTGTTCTGTGAAACTCCCCCAAAACAAAACCAATGAATTTAAAACTGGGAGAAGGAACTTTACTTGAAGATGACCAGAGGGAGTCATAGGAAGAAAACAGGAGAAAACAGGAGAGGTGAGAGAAAATCAGAGTAGCAGCCTTGGTGACAAGCCTGGTGACAACTTCTTTTCAGCCAGATTTTTGCTTTAAAGAGCAAAACCAATTGGTCTTGGGCACTGCAAGTTTCCTTTAAAATCTCTGACCTGGCCATTCCTTCAGGAGAGAAGATGTCTCATTGAGTTTCTGTATTTGTGAGATCCTCCTAGAAAAACAATGGGTCCTTTTTCCACTGATCCTTCCAAGTGGAAGTTTCTTCTCTTTTTTATGTGATTTAACTGTTCTCCATCCTCTTTGTGGGTTCTGTGTCTGACACCAGCTCGGTATGAAATAGGCCCAGCTCTGCTGGGCTGGGCTCGTTGTTGCTCTTGGTTTTAGTTATGATTTCGACACAGCAGAAGTGGATGAACCCTCAGAGCTGGGACTGGGGACAGAAATGCTGCTGCTGGTGGCGTGTTCAGCCCCTTCAGCGTGTCAGGAAGAAATCAGAGTTCCCCATCTCACTGCTTTGGAAGCAAAAAGCATTTTCCTCCCTGAGAGCTGGGACTTCTCAATGCAGATCTATTCATGTGCATAGTGCTGTGCCTCTATGGCCTTTCCCTTGGAAACAGGGGAGGATAATCATGTGTTTGAAACCAGGAGATACTCTCCTGCCACTTTAGAAATCTTTACTTTTTCCCCCATGTCTGAGAGTTTAACCCTTTGCAGGCCATAATCACTGAGGACGTTTATGCTCAGGGAAGCACCAAAGCAGAGCTGTGCTAATTAGGAAACAAATCCAAATGAATCACAGCAGAGGAGTTCAGACATTTATCTGATTCTTAGAAGAGAATTATCATTGTTTTAAATGTCTTACTTTAATAAGGTGACTGTTTTTCTTATCTGGTACCACTTTAATCCAGTTCAGAGATTTTTTTCATGCAATAAAAATTATTCTCTATCTATTTATCAACTTAAAGCCCAAAGAAGATACTCTCTGGCTCTCCCATAGGCTGAGACAATAATACAGAATATTTTTTGGTGTTTTTTGATACCATATGTGTTTTTAAAAGCACTGCAGATAATTTTTGTTCCATGCCAGCTCCGATGTCTGTTCATGCCAAGTTTCCTGTGGATTTGAGGAGTTCAGAGAATCGTGGAATCACAAATGGTTTGAGTTGGAAAAGACCTTAAAGCTCATCCAGTTCCAACCCCAGGGACACCTTCCACTGTCCCAGGTTGCTCCAGGCCCCATCCAGCCTGGCCTGGGACACTTCCAGGGATCCAGGGGCAGCCACAGCTTCTCTGGGAATTCTGTTCCAGGGCCTCACTGGAATTGCTTCTGTTCCATCCCTTGGGAAATTCACCATTTTTTCACTGCCTCAGTTTCTCCAGGCAAGAGAAGAGCAGTGGAATCATCCAGATCTTGAATGAATTCCATGATAAATTCTCTAGCAGGAGGCAGCACCCAATCCATTATCCTGAGACGTGAATTAAGATGTGCAATCTTTTCCTTTCACCGTTTTATTCAGCAGCTTGTGAGGGTGTGATTTTGAATGACTATTTACTCATTTCTGGCACTCCTGGTCTAACATGTTTGCATCCTACTTCCCTTTTTGGATCAGATTCCAGCTTTTAAGATGGGGAATTGTTGTTTTTCATGTCGGGCAGCTCCTGTTTCACGTGGATTTGCTGTGCAGTGCAGTGAAACAGCAGAATGCAGGTTAGAGAACTGAGAATTGGGGACTGTTCTAGGTTATACTGAAATATCTCATGCATCAGTTTTCAGCAAACCCTACTTTGTGGGATTTGCAGCAGCGTTAGGGGCTGGGTGTGTGTGTGGCTTTTTGGGATTACAACAATAATATGGAGATTTTCCCTCCTTTCCTTATTCCTGTCTCCCTCTGGGTTTCGGTTTCGAGAGCTTTGTATTCAGCAGGTGAAGCTGGAAGGGAGCACAGCACACCAAAAAGCTTTTTGGAAGCTTGGAATTGTTCTGGAAAGAGTAAGAGAAGAGGGAATTCTGCCCCTCTGCCCCCCCTCAGGTGAGACCCCACCTGCAGAGCTGCCCCAGCCCTGGGGGCAACAGCAGCAGGGCCTGGAGCTGCTGGAGAGAGTCCAGAGGAATCCATGGAGCTGCTCCAGGGCTGGAGCCCCTCTGGAGCCAGGCTGGGAGAGCTGGGAATGCTCACCTGGAGAGGAGAAGGATCCAGGGAGAGCTCAGAGCTCCTGCCAGGGCCTAAAGGAGCTCCAGGAGAGCTGCACAGGGACTGGGGACAAGGCAGGGAGGGACTGGAGCCAGGGAATGGCTTCCCAGTGCCAGAGGGCAGGGATGGATGGGATGTTGGGAATTGGGAATTCCTGGCTGGGAGGGTGGGGAGGAGCTGGAATGGAATTCCCAGAGCAGCTGTGGCTGCCCCTGGATCCCTGGCAGTGTCCAAGGCCAGGTTGGACAGAGCTTGGAGCAGCCTGGGACAATGGGAGCTGTCCCTGCCCATGGCAGGAGGGGTGGAACTGGGTGATCCCGAAGGTCTTTTCTAACCCAAACTGTTCTGTGACTCTCTAAGGAGAAAATAAAAGTTGTTTTGGAACTTTTGGAATAAGAGGAGAGCCCCAGTGTGAAATCCCAGCCTTTTTCAAGGGAATCCCATTGCCTGTGTTCCAGAGCTCAGGAGCTCTGTCTGTCCTTACTCTCTGCAGTTCCCTGTAGCTGAAGCTGTTCCATTTCTGGTGTTTAAATGAAAAACCATTGATACCTTTTCATTCTTGTCCCTCTAATTCCACTGAGTAGGTGCAATATTTTTTGACTTAACACTTCCCAATAATTCCTTGCCAACCAAACACACCTCATGAAACAAATCCAGCCCAGACTCTTCCCTTGCCTCCTTCCTTCTGAAGAGTTTCTGCTGCTACTGTCACTGAATTTTTTGGAAAGTTTCTTTAATTATATGTTTAAAATAACATGCAGAATGCTGATGATTTGAGAATCTCTTTTGGCTGAGCAGGCAGGAGTTTTTCTCAACTGAGCAAAACAAAATAATGCTGTGTATAGGTGAGATGAGTTATTAGATAATAGTAGAGGTTGGGCTTCCTTTTGTTAGAAAATTGTGCAGAAATTGGGGTTTTTTAAAGGCTTTTTAAAAAGCAGAAAATGACCCTTTTAAATTCAGAAAACATCAGTGAATTTTTTTCTTTGAATTGTTGCTGTGAACTGACAAGAGATTATTTCAGGTACTTGCAAAATTGAAAGAACTTCATGAAAAACTGAAAAATCCTTACAAGACCTGGCCTTTTATATTGGAAAAATCAAGTGTAAAATGCTGTGTGTGTTTGTAGCATGCAGTGTGTGGGATATTTTTGAAGTGGGAGTTTTACCAGTGCTTGACAGAACAAGGATTTAGTGACAGTGTTTGAGGGCACATTTGATGTCTTTTTACTTAAGTAGTTGATGCAATTAAAAGTTTTCAGACACACAAACCTCTTTCTTTTGTGACTGAGTTTACTGGAAGTGTTTTACTCCTTTTCTTGCCCAGGCTTTAAGAACTTGAAGATGAAATTTCAGGGGGCAGGTGGCATAAATACAATTCCTGCTGGCCCTGCACAGGATAACCCCAAAAGTCCCTCCCTGTGCCTGAGAGTGTTGTCCTTGTGGGGTAATTCTGGATTTTATAGCAGCAAAAGGGATGTTTTTCCTGTAGCTGCCTAGATCAAAGGTGTGGGAGCTTTTGAGAGTCACTTTAGTGCTTTGGAGGGAGAAAGAGGAGAAAAAATATTGATTATATCAACTTTCATCCACATTGCTCCTATACTTTATAAAGTAAAATACAAAAATCCAAACTTACAAGTATTTCCATACATTATCAGAGAGCTTGGTGCTCAATACAGAGATGGAATTTATCCAGCTGGACCTGTTGCTGTGAGGAATGAAGGAGAATTATAAATGATTGTGGTTGTGTGTGCCCACCCAGTGCCACTCCTGCCATGGGCAGGGACACCTTCCACCTACCCCAGGCTGCTCCAAGCCCCATCCACCCTGGCCTTGGACACTTCCAGGGGTGAATCCCATCCTGAAAAATAAATTCCAGGATGGATAGTGTGGCAAACTCTTTATAACCCTACACAGGGAAATGTTTAGTTCACAGGTTTTGCCAAAAGAAATGGCCATGGTAAGGGGGGACAAGGTGTGTGACACAAAGTGCATTCACAAAACCACCTGGAAGTCTGCTCAGGCCAGTGAGGGAAAAGGTGGAATGTCTGGAGAAATGCAGGTGTGCAGCACAAGGGATCCCTTGGAATGGGAAGGAAAAATAAAGATTGTGGTGGGAGAACATCCACCTCTAGGACAGAACATCCCCCAGGTACCTGTGGGATGGCTGAGGTGCAGAAAAACAGCTCTGGCTTCAACCATGCACTGAGGGGGGGAGATGGAAATGGGCAATGTCAGTGTTTGTTTGGTTCCCCCACAGTCCCCAGCTTGGTTTTCTTGTGTCTTCAGTGTCCCATGTCCCAAAAAGATGAAATGAGGCTTTTTTCTGCTTTTTTCAAGGTTGTTTATTTTTCTCTTATCAAAAACTCAGAGGCACAGCCAGAGCTGTGACCTCCAGGAACACAAGGGCAGAAAAGGCAGAAAGGGCAGAAAAGGCAATGGCAGCTCACAGCAGTGACCTTTTATATCTAATATTGACCATTAAGAAAACTCTGCTTACTTTGTTTTGTTCCCAACACCAGTAAATTCTCATTTTATTCATATGTCTTTTCTATACTAACTTTTTTCCACCAACCAACACACCACAGGAACTGTGTCAGAGAAGAAAGGAAGAGAAAAAGAAAGAAGAAGAAAGAAGAAGAAAGAAGAAGAGACTGACACCCAGAATATCTCCATCTTTGTCCCTATATAACACATAGAGCAAGATCCTAAAACTACAACTAAACTCTCTGTGCTTCACTAAACAAAAATCTTTTCACCTCTCTGGTGCATTCAGGTTCTCCCAAAAGTGAAGAGAGCTTCTCCCATCAGCTTAGTTTGCAGGCTAAGCTATTTTTGAGGAGCTCTGGGGATATAAAGAAACCACCAGAGGAGCAGGAGAAGCTCTCAGACTTCCCTGGACTCCAACAGGGCAGTGGCAATAAACAGAACCCATGAGGGATGCAGGATAAAGGAGCCAGGAAATAGTGGGAAATCTTCAGAGGTCACAAAACACAGGAATTCAGAATCTTTGTAGGAGTCTGTGTTTGAATTACTTGGTCTCGTGTCACCCAGCTCCAGGAATTTTGTGGATTTTGCCTTACTGAGAGCAGTGCAGTGACTTTTTAAACTTCCAGACCAATGTGTTTGGTGCTAATAGTTCCACTGTGCTGTGCTTTCATTTCCCTTGGTCCTGGAATTTGTAAGAGCAGGTTTTTGGGGAGATCCCACCTGTCTGAATTGTGGCTGCTTTTCCTTCACTGTTTCCCAGCACAGTGGCTCTGCTGGGATCCACTCTTGGAAGAGAAATTCTCCCATTACTTTGATTTAAACCTGCTCAGAGCTCGTTTCCTTTCTTGCTTCACTAAATATGAGCAGAGTTCTCCATCTAATCTGAGTGTAAAATGTGATTTTCTTGCATTCAGGTGCTTATCAGTCATCCAAATAAATACCTACATTGTTTTTCACCGGGGATTTTTTGTATTCTCAGCATTTCTGTTGTACCAGTGCTGATACCTCCTCACTGCTCTCACCTGGTGTTCAAAGCAGCTAACAGAGACCATCCTTGAAGTTCTTTAGTTGCTTCACCATCACCAAAACCTGTTATTGATACATAGGTTTTTACCATTTGGCTTTTATTGTGGCAGTATCAGCTGTCAGTGAGTTGATATTAGATTTTCTGCCTTTTCTTGTGGCTGTTTTCACTTGGATCATGAACTCTGTACAGTGAAAAATCTGCTCCCTGTATTCACCCTCTCTTTGCTCTCCTGCTGATCCTGACCATCAAAATATCACCTGACAGTGATCCCAAAACTCAGAGTATTTGTGGCAGCAAGAAGAAGTCTGTCACTCTGACCCAATGCAAATATTAAAGTGGTTTTGAATATTGAACTCATCCTATTGGGATACTGCAGCTCATAATTCCACCAGATGAGCATTTGGTAGGATTGATCCAACAGCTTCCTGAGGAAAGTTCCCACAAATACCAGCTCAAAAAAAACAGACAAAACTTTTTAAAGCAGCAAGAGAGAGAGATAGCAACACCAACCTGTGCCACGTTGCCAGGGCTGTTGGATTGAAAGAGACAGAATATTTTAGAATTTCTTTCAGGAACTTTATCCCTGCTCTCTCTCGGGCGTGTGAGTGTTATTTGTGCTTTTCAAAAAATGGTAATCTTGCACTCATTATGGCCTGAGGCAGCCAATCTCGGGCAGCAGTGATAGGGGAGATCTAATAAACACAGCTAAACTCAGCTATTTTCCATTGATTTGAAAGAAGACAGAGCTAATCTGTGATTCTTTCTGTCGGGCTGCTGCCACAAGATGAATTTCACCTCCAGCTGCAGAGCAGATTGCACATCTACAAGCCAAGAGAGATTTTCACCCTGATAGGAGATCCGAGTTTCCATATTTATGGAGTTTTTCTGACTGCAGGGGGCCTTGGGAGGTCCCAGCCCCTGCTCAGAGCAGCTTCAGCACCAACACTGAGCACACTGGTGAGGGCTTTGACACTGGGACCTCCAAGGCTGGAGATACCACAGCCTCTTACCTTAGCATCCCTGTCCCTCAGCTGTCCTTGGAGGTCAAAAAATAAGTTCTTTTTTGACCACTTTAATGGGATCTCCACCTCTGACCAAATTGAGTTGGAAACAAGTGGTTAAAGGGATTTTCCCAGATTTTCTTTGACTTCGAGACTTCCTCCTAAAATCATGGCTGCTGCAGACTATGGAAGAGCTGCTCTGGACTCAGCGCTGTCTCTGCTGAAGTTTGGCCAAAACAGCTCCAGGAGTGACCTCAAATTGCCTTCCCTTGAGTTTCCAGCACCTCAGGATTTTGTGGGAGTCGTTCATGCAGGGATGAGCTGAGGTGTGCAGGAATGGAATAGGAAATTTTGGCTGAGCTGACTTTGTGCTGCTGTTTTGAAATGAAATGTGCAGAATGGACAGCTCTGGACCTTGGAATAAAACATTGGAATATCCCTGGAAGTCACAGCCATTCCCAAATGGGACCCTGGGCTCGTGGGAGGTGTCCCTGCCCATGGCAGGGAGTTGGAAGTGGATACTCTTGAAGGTCCCTTCCATCCCAAACCATTCCAGGATTTTAGGATTCATGCTGGTCCTGGTTTGCCTGTGAGCTGTCATAGCTCCCTGTGGTGTGGTTTTTGCTCTGCATAAGTGCCCCATTGGACCAGTATTAAAGAATTAATTCCATAAAAGCAACCAGCAGTGGGAATTTAAAATCCTGATTCCTGTGCTGCCATCTGTACCCGATGCCCCCAACAGAAGGGATTCCCCAACTTCCATTTCTTGGGCATCACCCCTGGCAGCAGCAATTCCCATTCCTGTGTGCCTCAGAGATGAACCACATTCCTTTCAGGGGGGCAAAGCCTGCTTGAGGTCGTGGAGAAATAACCCCATTGGTTCCTGAGGGAGAACATCACTTAAAACATGGAATAGTGACAGGGCTGAGCTGAGAAGGTAAATTGTACATGGGAGTGATTTAAATGAGGCTTCTTGTCATCAGCAGGGACCATAAATACAGTTGTGCATTTTCAGGTGCATCTCTAAGCCTGAGCACATTTGTATTAACACCAGGACTACAATTACATGCAGATTAGCTGCTTGGCTGAATAGCTGTAAGAACTTTGAATAGATTTGTCCTTTTCACAAAGGTTTTCATTTTCTTTGGCAGCTCTGAGTGTTAACAAATTAGAGATCGATGTTCTAGCAGGGCAGAAAAGTGAAGTGAGGCATGGCTGGGGAGAAACTTCAGAGCCATTAATAGTTGCAGTTAAAGGCATCAGTTAGTGGTGCCTGAAAAACAGAGTTGGAAATTCAGAAGAAAAGGTCAAAAATCTCTCTCTTTCCCCCCATTTTCTGCTGATAACTGAGTTAAGTATTTTGCCTCACTTCCTGCACACTGAATACCTTTGAATATCACTGAAATCTTTGACAAACACCCATCATGGAATCAAGCAATCACTGATGGGAAGTGAATTTTCATCTGGCAGCATACATTGCTCCTTTGTTTCATGGAATCACAGATTGGTTTGGGACCTTAAACATCATCTCATTCCAACCTGCCATGGGCAGGGACACCTTCACACCTTCCACTAGACCAAGTTTTTGTTTAGGTGGGTTTGTGGCATTTTCAACACCTTTGGATACCCTTTGGGTTTTATCTCCCTGTAGGAACAGGTACTGGAGGGGAGTTGGGCATCCCAGATCCTCCCTCCAGCCCATAACAGTTCAGGGATGTGTTGTGTGAGAGGGACAGCCTGGTCCTGACCCAGCTTCTTCCAGGCTATGAGGGACAGATGAGGTTTTATAAAGGCAGGAGAGAGGGAATTGCACTTTGAAGTTGAAATAGGGAGCTCTAGGCAAGCACCACCAAAATCCTGATAATTTGCCTTAGCCTCAACTTTCTCATCTCTGTGTCCTCTGTAGGCTTAGTCCAGGATCCCAGGTTGCTTCCTTTACTTCTTTTTTTTTTTGTGGGGCTTCTCTTTCAGCCTGAATTCCCTCTCCCTGCCTTGCATCTACTTCTTCCACTTACTGCACATAAACAAACTTCTCCTCTGCTGTAAAAGCTCATCCCCTGCTCTGTCCATTCACTTTTAGTCTCTGAGTTCTCCTAAATTGTGGTGGAAGGGATTTGTTGGGTCCTTCTCCAAAGGCACCTTTTATGTTGTAGTTCAGGATTGGAAAACTGGTTTGCTTTGGGCATTCTTTTGTGCAAAGATGCTCCATTTGGATAGATTTCATAAAAACCTGATTTTCAGCCCTGTGATAGGTGCAGAGAACTTTCTCATCCACCCACTGGGTCCTAGTCACAGCCCCAGTGAGAGCAGTGAGTCCCCTCATTAAAAAGGAGCTCAAAATAGGATTTAAAAACAAGAGTAAAAGTCTGAAGTGTTTTATGCAGAATCCCTGAATGTGGATTTGGACATCCTTAGTTTCATGTCTGCAATAAAAACTGCACCAATGGACTGAGTAGAGCAGCAGGATCAAATGAGAGCAGTCAGAACTTGTATAAAAAATAACTTATCTAAAAATTCAAGCACAGGCCTGATCTGCTGACATTTCAGAAGAGATTCCTTCATGCATAGATCATTTGGAGGCAGAATGAAGATGCAGTGTTACTTGGGGAGCTGTCTGATGTTAAATGCTTGGTTTTCCATAGCTTATTAAAATCAATTCAGAGACAAACTGAGGCTTTAAATTCAAATGAAAATGCCATTGGAATGGTCATATTTATAAAGCTGTAGTTTAATGTAATTTGGAACTGGGGTGTAGGCACTAAACAGTTGATGGTTTTATTCTCTTTTTTTGTTCTTTCTCTCCTAGTTCCTGCTCTCCTTGTTCACTTGGTGGCAGTTTCAAAGATGAAACATGACTGGATGTTCTTAAGTTTATTTCTTCTAATCTTGCCTTTTTCTCTGTAGTCCAGAGCTGGGAATGTTCACTTGGAGAAGGATCCAGGGAGAGCTCAGAGCCCCTGCCAGGGCCTAAAGGAGCTCCAGGAGAGCTGCAGAGGGACTGGGGACAAGGCATGGAGGGACAGGAGCCAGGGAATGGCTTCCCAGTGCCAGAGGGCAGGGATGGATGGGATGTTGGGAATTGGGAATTCCTGGCTGGAGATCCTGGGATGGAATTCCCAGAGCAGCTGTGGCTGCCCCTGGATCCCTGGAAGTGTCCAAGGCCAGGTTGGACATTGGGGCTTGGAGCAGCCTGGTCAGTCTTGAGTTTGTACTAAAATAAGTGAAACAATTTCCTCGTGGCTTTGGAAATTTCCTCTTTTGAGGCCATTTGGATCCCAGGCTCTGTGTCAACAGGATGATTAAAACAAAATGCTTCCTATTGCCCACAAATGGCTTCGTTAGAGACACCGAGATGAAATGGCCACAAGTACAATTAAGGGAGAAAAGAAGCTTAACTGCAGCAGAAATGGATTAAAAAGAAGCACAGAAAACTTCCCAATTTGCCATTCAGGGAACAGGATAATCTTTGCCTGCCGATGCTTTGAGTCTTTCCGTGGGGGAGGATGAGAAGGAAAGAGAAGTCTTTAAATTAAAAATTCTCCCCTGATTCTCAAAGGTGCCAAACAGCCCAAGCCCTTCGTTCCTTTGGTGGGTGGAGCAGGTGCTGAGCTGAGCTGGAGTCAAGCTGGGCTCATTTTTGTCTTTCACAGCACTAACTTGAAGCAAAGGGCAGATTTGTCTCTTTTGTATGCAAGTCAAAAGTCTTTTTTTCTTTTTTTCTTTGTCAAATCAACTGTTAACTACGTAACTATTAAATTTAATTTAAAAAAAAATGAACTAGATTGCATTAATGTTACTCTCATAATGAATCTCTTCAGGGCTTTAAGAGCTGAGGGGCTTAAAAGCAAAAATTCAGTGCCAAAATAAGTCATGGTCTGTCTGCAGTAAAAACAGTTTGGCCACATTTTTAATAAAATAGTGCATATAGGTGAAGTAGCTCTGGTTAAATTAAATGAAGGATCTCAAGTTCTCCTGGTTCTTTTGATAATCTTTTATCAGCTTGGATGACACAGGATCTCTCAGAACTTTACCTGGCTGCAAATCTGAAGATTTTCAGCCCAGAGTGAAACGTGTACTCGTGCTTTGAGGTCCCCCATGCAGACAAAACAGTGACCTTCTGAGGGGCTCCAGGAATTTATTTCCTTACACAGACCTTTGAAATCAGAGCTGTCGAGAGAAATAATTCTCCTCTTATTCCTCCAGCTTTAAGAGTTTCTACTCCCACTTTGGCTCAGGGAAAATTATTTCAGTGGCCAATGTGAAAACACTTTCACCCGTGGTCAGATCTTGTTTTGCTCTTCCTGACTTGTGGCATTATTTATATTTTCTACAGCTCTGTGTATGTGTCAGGGCAAATTGGATGGATTTAGAATTGGAATTCTGTTTAGCTTCTCTTTCAGCCTCTGTTTCTCTCAGTTCACTTTGAAGGTGGCTCTGGAAAAGGCACCATTTGTTACTCAATTTTACTGCAGTATGTTCATTATCTTTGGGCCAAAACCTCTGGATTTGGGTTGGAAGGGGACTTTAAACTCATCCAGTTCCACCTCTGCCATGGCAGGGACACCTTCCACTGTCCCAGGTTGCTCCAAGCCCTGTCCAGCCTGGCCTTGGACACTTCCAGGGATAAAGATAATAAATATATGCCTTTATCTGGAGATGAGGAATTTTTAATCTGTATTTAGGAAAATGACCACTGCACTTTTATCTGGAGGATTAGGGAGGACTTGGAAAACGAAACTTCATCTCTGGATTACAGAGAGTTTATCTCTAAAAGAGAATCTGAATGAATTTCAAAGGAAGACCTGAGCCAACAAACAGCACACTTCATCTAAGATAACAAATGATTTCTTGATAGCTTGTAGGATTAAAACTTCTGGGCATACATAGCAGCTCCGTTGATCACTTGAACTGCAATTAAAAAGCAGAACAAGCACACCCCCAATATTGTTTTTATGTCAGAAATGCTCCTTCATGCTTGAAAATGATAAAAAATTGCAATCGATCCTTACAACTGTTGTGTTCATCTTTATTGACCAGGCCAAAGAAAGATAAATGGCAGCCTAAATAAGATTCTGCTCCGTGTTGGGCTGGGAGGGGACAGGGGGTGATGGAGAACAATTCATCATCTCAGCCCTGCCCTGGCCATGCTCACCCTGCCACCAATAGGGCTTATCCCAGCCCTTTTGATCCCATCCCATCCCATCCTGATGCCTTAGGTTTTAACTTTTACATTTTTCAAATCCTGTGCTGCTAGTGTGACTGAAGTTTTCTGTAGCTGTTAAATGCTGTAATGCTGTTCTCTTATGCTGTTCTCTGGGTGAAGATAGACATAACAAAACCTCTAACTTGCCCTCCAAAGACATCCAGAAACAAGAACTGTAAACAATCATCTTAGGAAGAGAGGAGCAAGCTTGAAAGAAATCACATCATTAGCTAAGTCCTAATTAGTGAATTGATGTTAATATAAAAGTGTGAAGCACTCGTGACCGAGTGTCCATTTTGAGATCCACCTAGTCAGGACCTGTGGACCCCGAAGTGTGCACCTGAAGGCCTTTTAAATAAATCCCACCTTTATTCCTTTGTTCCTGTCTGGTCTCTGTTTCTAAGTAGCCAATTTAAGGCATCAATCCCA
>VZTN01021915.1:0-17447 GCA_013400515.1 Erpornis zantholeuca
AGCGGCACGGCGCGCGGGAGGAGTGCAGGGTTAGGACGGAGCGGCGCGGGCCGGTCCCGCTCGTGCCGGCGTGCCGTCAAGGGGAGCGCCCCGGACATCGCCACAGCCCCCCGGCACACACGGCTCCCGCGGCTTGCCGCAACCTCGCTGGCAGGCAGCAAGCCTTCGTGCTTTCCCCCCGCCCTGCCCTACAACCCCGGCAGGGGGGACAAAGCCATCAGCTGACGGAGTGGGTGATGTTGCAAAGCATGTGCACAACACAGACCGCATGGAAATTCCGTGGCCGAGATTGCAGCCGTGTAAGATCCAGCTCAGAGTTCACAAGCCTGCAGTTCATTGGGGAGAATCTTGGGAGGCCCCGCGTGCAGGGGAGAGGGCGAGTTAAGTATTTAACTTAAACGCTTCTGCCCCTGAAAGAACAAAAAGAAAGGAGTAAAAGGTATGTGGAAAGTTGAAAATCTGCTAGCCTGTGACTGGATTTCCCAGCGGCCCCAACGGAGAACTTTGAGTGCTGCTAAAGTCATGGACACTGGTGTCTCCATATCCGGCACTAGTGTGTTCAGCATAAATGGGATTAGCATCTGGCACTCAGCACCACGGGCAGTGGTGATGTGGGAGAGATTGGAAGTGCCCTAAAAGGGGAACGAGTGCAGAACAGCACAGACGCCAGGCTGAGGTGATTCACAAGACAAGTGGCATTGCAGCATGGCCTCAGCGGTGTGGCCACTTGTGTGCCCTCCCTCCACCTGTGGGTGCCAGCTTCAGAGCAGATATGCGTGTGCTAGGGAGGAGGGGGAAATAGCAGCCTCCCCTTGGGCAAAACGGGCTCCACTAGCCTGGGGTGGAAAGCAGCTACAGTACATGGTTTGTGTATGGCACGAGACTAGCTGAATCTGCAGAGATAGGAGCACCTCTCCTCCAAGCAGTGTCACTCTGGAGGATAAAAAGGAATGCTGCTGCTTTTCAGCATGCTTTTGCTGTGTGTATGCTACATATGCAATGACTGTCCCAAATTTCCTTTGGCTTACAACTGCTTCACTGTTTTTTATCAGCTGACTGATAAAAAAAAAATTAGAGCAGGACTTAAACCACATGCAGAACTGGACACAACCCTCTCAGGATGAAACATTTGGATCGGCTGCTCTTGAACCTGATTTGGCAGAAGATTTGGGGTAAATTTTTAGGAGTATGTGAAAGGTAAATAAAAAGCTTGTCCTTCTAGGATTTTTTTGAACTTGGAGAACTGAAGACACCTGCTTGCTACAAAACAAAGCTGCCCTTATTTCTAAGCCATTGTGGCAGCTGGGCTGTGTTCAAGCAGAGATGCGTAGGAGCTGTTCTCCATAGGAATGCAGGTATCCCTGGGCAAGCTGGCAGGGGTCTCTTCCTCTTCTTTGCTCCTTCCCAAGCCAAGGTCAGTCTCCAGGCAGAGACTTCACATGAGCAGTAGCCCTTAGAGAGAGAAGCTGTATTGTCATCTCTGTCCCCAGATCTCTGCTATCTTGGCTGAATTGGTGCTTGGCCTGTTTGTGTGAACATGGCAGCCTCAGCTGCATTTGCAGCAGGCTCCCAGTGATACCCTAACTCCACACCATGATGGGGCTTTCAGCTGCTGTAGCATCTGAGGGTGGGAGCTCATGTGAACTTTATGTCCTTGTGTGTGAAAATATAATCCATCACTTTTGGGAAGGCCCTGTCTGCTACATTAACCTGATCCACCTCTACCCAGGCATGCCCTTTGCAGAGCCCATCCACCCCTCCGCAATTCCCACACAGGCACAGCAGCCAGAACACAATTGGGTGTCCATAGCCATGTCTGTACAACTGAGGGATGCATCCCTAGCCCAGCCCTGGAAATCCAGAGGTGAATCTACCCTGGAAAAGCCTACATGGATTTAATTGTGTGTGGCATGTCTGCCTGGGCAGTTTAGAGAAAAATTCTTCTCAATGGTGAGGGATGCACGCTGTGACAGCAGGCAGGGCAAATTAAAGAAAATACTGGTTTCTTCTGTGTGACTCTGTGTGAACTGTATTGCCATGCTGAGGTGAAACCATGCCACAGTATCACCGAAAGACATGAAATGCAGCATGAATGTTCAATATGATTAAAAATAAATCAGAGAGGTGCAACTGTTCAAGCCGGTCACCACTCAGTGGGATGGGAGCGTTTATTCAATAACCAAAATAAGTTGGAATAAATGCTACTCCACCATTTCTTTCATCTTTTTTGGAAGCTTCTGGCCCTGCCCAGTATGGAGTTGAAGTTGCCAGAGTTGGCAGATCTCTGCTCTTACACAGCTTGTCAGCCCCGTGCCATTGTGGGCCTTTTTTTCTGCATCTTGCAAGAAAGAAACAAGAAAGGCACACTGGGAGATACAGGAAATCTGCTTTGGGAGATAACCAGAGAAGGAGGAAAGGTCTGAATTATCTTTACAATCATCTTCATTTGTCTCATTGAAACTGTTTTTCTTTAGTGCTCAGAGAGCAAAATCAGAGAGAATTCACATTTTGTCTCCTGGCAGGTCCCTGGAGACCCATAAAGAAAAGCAGGCCTTGAAAGAGGAAGAGCTGTACTTTGTTCAAGTCCAAAAGCTGAGGCATGCAGCTAATACCAAACATTACTGGTGGCTTTCATTCCTTGGGCCTTTGTAAAGGGCACTTAACAGAGCAACTAAATGTGGGCCAGCTGATTTGTGACTCAAGGATGTGAGGGATTTTCATGCAAAATCTTGAGAGAGCAAGAGCTGGAACTCTCTTCAGTGGCCAGGCTGGGCAAGAGTTGGGTTTTGCAAGCAGCAGACTGAACAGGGTCCTGCACCAGGACAGTTTTCAAAGCAATTCAACTTGGAATGCAGATTTCTGACCTTCTGCCAATATCTCAGTGGAAAGTCTGTGCCCTAAGGAGCAGATAGGAAATTAAACTTCAGCTCCAATGCTGAGGGTATCATTTTCACCTCAGCAGTGGAGCTGCAAAAACCAGAGTCTCTGGAGAATGGGGAAATCCTTCCTAGGCCACAAAGAGCAGTAACACCTCTCAGACCATTCATCACTACTGGAGTAGCCTGCATTAACACCATCCTGGGGTAGAATGAAGATGTGATGCTGGTAAACGAGGGGTGAAAGCTCTCCATTTCCAAAGATAAGGATGGATATCTGACTGATCAGAGATCAGGTAGTCACTTCAACCATGGGATGAAAATCCCAGCTGAAGGACAAAAGGAAGCCTCTGAAAACCCTTTCCCAACACCTGGCTCTCCAGCTATTCCTTCTTCAAGCCAGACTTCTCCACAGGACCGAGCAGCCAAGGACCCTGTAACTGGTAAAAAGAAGTTGAAATGTGGAGATGCGTGGTAATGTCAGAAGCTTCCAAGAAGAAAAGATCCCATGTTCCTTTGAAGCCAGGAAGTCTATTATGCCCTGAACTCCTGCTATGAAAGCTCCCGTGTCTGAGATCAAGCAGACATCTGTACCCCAACGTCGACGTGATCTCTGCAGAAGCTGGTGGATTTGGGAATCCATTTTCTGGACATCCCTGGAGAGGAGAGATGATGAATGGCCTCATGGGGTTTAGAGCTTAAAACCCTAAAACCCATGAGGAACCACACTGCTAATCAAATATGGTTCCTTACAGAGCTGAGTGCCTCATGCTTCAAATTCGTCATTTGCCACTGAGCTCAGTTTAAAAGCTCCAGATAAATCTAGCCCTTTAAAAAAACCCCAAAAACCCCAAAAAACAACCAACTGTTGTAGAAGAGAAATACAGTTACCAAACAAATGAGTCATTTCAAAGAGGGACTTTCTAGCTTAAGCCTCCAAAATGTTTTCTCAGGCTTTTTGCTCTTGGATGAACAAATCCTTACTACCAGAGATTTTCCTGAGAACAAATACAAGTCACCTTTTAATCTGTGGAGTGTGGTATGGCATGGCCACCCTGCTGGGTTCTTCAGCAGGCAGGGAGAACTTGAGGAGTTATCTAATGATGGCAGGTTGTAGCCATGTAACTCCACATCAGCAGCATATTCAAAGATTAAATTATCTTTCTGTGTAATTAATTGCTTTTATTATTATTATTTGATTATGTTAAATAGATTTTAACATAATCAAATCACAGGTGGAACTGAGTGATTCCTGTGGCAAAAGAAGTTACAGCCCTGTCATAGTGGCCAATGCTGCAAAGCGTAAGACTGTGTGAGCCTTCGAAAATCAAGATAAAATTTACAGTGGTTTGGCTTCTGGATATTCTTTCAGACAGGGCCTTATTTTGCAGATATGTAATTCAGGACAAGAAGCAACCTCTCAGTATCCATCATGGTTTTATGTGCAACAAAAGAAAAAAAACATACCTTTTTGTCCCTTAACCTTGATGCTAAGAGAATTTTCGCAAGTATGTGTGGGAGGCCACAGAAAGTTGGTACCTGAAAGCATCCCCCCAGGTTAGAGTGACAGAAACAGGCTTCTCCCACAGGATACCCTCTTCTGTTAATGTACCCTAGTTCTGCTTCCCTGGTTGGTCCACTACCCCTTGTCCCTCAGCCATTTCCTCTCTATTTCCCTATTGGCTCCCATACCCTAACCCCGCCTGTGTATGCCCCTGCCCCCAAACGATTTGTCCCTGATGCTCTCTCCACCCCTACCCCTCCCTAGACTTAAACCTGGACCTTCCTGTGATGCTCTGCCTTTGTCCCTGGAATCATCCACACATGTGACTGGAGTAAACATCTCTGTGGAACCCACACAAAAGCCCTTCCTACCTCTTTACCATTGGCTCATATTAAGCGCTATCCTGGCTCACAACAAGTATGGTGTTCTCAATATACAAGAAACCCTTCACAAGTGCCTGGTATGAGTCCCAGCACAGATGCAGTCCCCTGCTCCTGCCTGGATCCTCACAGCACCATGCCTTCTCATGCCAACCCTTCCCTCATGCCTCTGCTGCTTGATACTCCCCTGCTTTGCTCTTCCTTCACCTTCCTCCTGTCTCTCTCTGAAAGGGTGTACACATCTGGGTTGCCTTTATGGTGTGATAAATCTCACCCTGCATCTTGGGTTCATTTTCTGAAAGTTTTGAATGGTGTCTTGGAAATGCTGTTGGACAATAGGAGCTCTTTGAACCCAGGCCAGCTGGATGGGACTCCTTGCATTGCAGCTGACATGCAGGCTTTGGCGGTCTTTCTCGGCTCTTTCCTCTCTTTTCTTTACAACATATGAGTTGTCCTCGGACTTTATTTTTGGAGTGGGCAGCGCATTTCTGAATCTTTTCATCATTATATTATTATTAATTATGGTCATGACTATTTCTCTTTCTGCTGGCACTCCTGGGTGGATCTCTCCCCTCTCACTTAATATCTTGGGTACGGCTACCTTGGCCACAACCCACTCAAGCAGTGACTCAGAATCCCTGGCCCATTCCCAGGAGAGATGCAGGAGTTTTGCCAATTGGTTTTAAGAGGCCATCATTTTCCAGAGCTACTCTCTCACTCAGCAGAGCTGGGCTGGGTAGAAAAGCTCAGCTCTGTGGTTCCAGGGAGTCCATCCCTGGTGGACAGGCTGTCCCTGGGTTATTATGAAAGCAAAGCCCTGCTCCCTTTGCATGCAAACAGGACGACTTCTGAACCAGGCAGTAGGATTCTCCGCTGAAAATAATTTTGCTCCCTGGGGGTCACCCGACTCAATTTCCTCATTCCCAAGCCCCTGGAGGAAAGAAAGCTAAGGGAGGCAGGCATGTGGGCAGGATGAGGTATTGTGAGGGAGGGAGTACTGCATGCTCAGGTCAAACAGTTGCCTAATGTCTCATTACATGGCTATCCACATCTTGAGTCATAGTGGAGAATGGCATAATCTGAAGCCCTCTGCTGGGTTTGAGGTTTGCTTGCAGCATTGGTACATGGTAGAAAAATCCCATCTTCATCCTCTGAGCATCTCAGACTTTCCCAACCAAGAAGGATGGGAATTGCTCTGATTCTAAACCAGGAAGGGACCTATGGCTCAACTGTTTTCCCCTCTACACATTGAGTTTATGTAGTGAAGGCTGTTTGGCTCCTATGCAGCTCCTGTGACTTAAAGACCTTCAAACAGTGTGCTCTTATGGAGTCAGACATGCAAATCTTCTTCATTTCTTCATTTTCACAATAAAAAAAGAGATGGCTGATCTCGGTGAGGCATGGCTGTCTCCCACAGAACATGGTGGGAACCTGAGTGAATCCTTCCAACTAGAGTGCACTGCCTCCTGCAAATGGCACTGGATGATGGAGGGAAGGGGACGACAGGCCTTCCACTATCAGGAGTGGGCACTTGGCAATGTAAGACGAGGTCCTTCCCAGCCTCCCCTTCTATGTGCTGGGAAGCCCACCTGCTTCACAGGGCAGCCAAGAGCCCTGGTGTTCTCTGGTGCTTGCATTTGTAAAGAAGAGGGACTGACATCATCAGCTGCTTTTTACTCACATCTACCAAAGGGAGGGATGGGTCTTGAGTAAAGTAAAACTCTCCTTCCTCCTGTTCCGCTGCAAGATCCAAGCAGGTCAAGGAAGCCCACAAGCAACTGGGAAAAGCGGTCCCGCCAGCCCTCTCTGTGCTGGTGTTGAAGGCTGAGCCGACTCTGGAGCTCAGTTGCCGCGGTCCAAGCACCAGGCAGAGGTGTCACTCTCTCTCTTTCCAGCTGCAGCACGGTGCAAACCACAGCTGGTTCCCCATGCAGGGCTGCCTCTCCCAGGCTGGCAGGCTGGCTGCAGCTGGCCTCCACTCCCGCCGGCAGGGTGGCATTGCTGCTTCTGCTTGAGGAATGCAAACCGCCCGAACTGCTCTTGAGGATCGGCCAGGAGAAGTCCACAAATAGCAACAGGAAATCAAAATGTCCTCTCCAGACATGCACTAGATATGAGGCCATCCAGCACAAGGAGAAAAATCAAATGCTGGACAATGAAGATTACATCATGCTGTGGATGAACATGCGATCCTGTCCAGATGGGGTCATGCCAACAGGTCCAGATGGCTCAGGAATGCTAACTGCATAGCTACCTCTCTTGTCTTTGGTTTTTCTTCCCTCTTTCTTTCCCTGTTCTCTATCCCTTCTGGCATCCTTCACTCTTCCCTTTCCTAGCATAAATAAATCCTCTGACAACTCTGTGTAATTCAATTTCATCAAGTATCAGAAAGGCATCTGAGACCAGTGGATGGGCAACTGGTCTGACATGGGTCTCTGGTACTTGTAGGTATCAAGCCGGCTGGGTGACCTCATCACACTATGTAGCCACTGGGCTTGACACAGTAATGTGTACCTTCACCTCACCTGGGACTTCAGCTCCAGGTCACAAAGAAGGAGGTTGCAAGGGCTGTTCCACTGGAGCCTGAAGCACGCAGGAAAACTAAGAAATCAGCATTGCTCCTGCTCTGCTGCAGTTTACCCCAGCTGCTTACAGCTGCCACTGACTGCTTGTGGTGGCTGCAGCTACAAGGGAAGGGAGAAAACAGTTTTGCCGTCCTAGCTAGCATCCTCTACCTCCCACCCTGGTACTAATTATCAGCAAAGAAAGGAGTGTAGCAGCCTCTGTTCAGTCCCCAGCATTGACAAGAACAGCATCTGCTGCTACTCAGCTCTCTCCCAGAATGATAAAAAAGGGCTCAAAACCATGCAAGAAAAAAGTGAAAGGTATATGCTTTGCCAGGTCTGAAAAAGGGCTGCAGGCTATTTGCTCATTTATTACTGCTAATCCAACTGCTGGACTGCTGCCAACTATATTTGACAAAACCTGAAGAGCAGGAGAAGCATCAGAGGATGGAAAAGCAACAACTGCATCACTCCTCCCAATGGATGATGATGATGATCCTAACTTTACAACAGGCCAGACAGAGTTACTACAAAGAAAAGTCACCTCCAAAGAAAGGGAAAGTGCAAAACCATGCTCTGAGCTGCAGGAGGGACTGGCATGGGTCTCTAATGTCCTGCCAGGGACTGATAAAGCCACGACATTCTGGTATTTTCAGCTTGTTACCTCCTTCTCATTTACAGACCAGTGGAGACATAGTTTGGGAGCCTGGGAACTCAGCCGAGCACTGACCATGCAGCAGTTTGGGGCAAAAATGTACCAGGGTGCTCTCAGCAAGTTGCACCAAACTGAGGGAGAAGTTAGGTTTTGTGCCTGAGCCAGGATATGGCTGTACAGTGGATGATGAGGTATGAGTACAGTCCATTCACTGGATTTATAAAGCACAAATTGTTTGGTTTTCAGTAAGGCCCAGAGTGGTCAGGCCAGCAACAACATGGGCCAGAAGTACTTTAGTTTAAATCCTGATGCTGACCAACACAGTCATTCATACTGACACAGAAAGATTACTCAGGATTAGCTTGAAGTATCTGAGGTCAGAATGAGACATGTGCAGTCCGCAGGGATAAGGAACAGGAGAAGGGTGAAGGATAGCTGGGATATCAGTAGAGAATAGATCAGCCAAACTGAAAATGTGGCACATATCATGTATAGTTGCAAAGTCATTCAAAAAGAGTCCAACCAGGGAAGCAAAGTAATAGCTCCTATGAATCTCTCCTGGCAGATACTTACTAGCAAAACCTCACCCCAGTCTTAGTTTTTGTTAATCTGCTTCACCCATTGTTGACGCTGCTCCTTTTCAGTAAGAATAAGGATGTGCAGTTTTTTATAGTGAGCAAAAGCTGCAGCACTGCAAGTGACAACCTGAGGATCACACACTAAGAGACTGGCAGAGCTGGGACTAAAATACAGTTCTCTCATTCCCAACAACCTCACTGCACCACTGTCCATAAAGACAGGAAAAACACAACAAAAACAAACCCAACATCATTCGGTTGGCAATTCAGTATTTGTGGCTCAACAGCACCTCATCAACTCTGAGAGTCTGCCACATTTGCTTGGAAAGAAGAGCCACATTTCCAGCAGTCCCTGGGCAAAGAACTCTCAGATTGAGAGACTGAAAAGTCTTTGAAAGAAACCTTCCATCAACAGTCTTTACAAATGTCAGAGCTGGTTTCCTCCTTCCTGAGCTGCCTGGCTTGCAGTCCCTCCCCCCGGGACAGCAGTAAGCTTAGCCAAAAGCACCTGCCCAGCTCCTTCCTTCAACTGTCATGAATTTAGCAGATTCATTTAACATCGAGCTGATCTGACATGCAACAATTAACTCTTGAGGCTCTGGAACTGGGTCCTCTTCTTCATCCAGGTCTCCCTCTACCTCCTCCTTCTGGAGGAGACAGCTCTCCCGAGTAGTGAGAGGGCTGCAAATACTGCAGAGCCAGGAGCAGGTTTTCATGGTAGATCCCCTGTGCCTTGAACTGCAGAGTTGGGTTATTCTTGAGCTACAATGCTCCCCCTGGACATGCCATGCCCTCCTCACTGGAGGAGCCAGTGACCTGTGACACTGTGGTGGGGAGTCAGCACAGGAGATGTTTGGGCATTGGTCTAAGAAAGTTCACCTGCAGGAGGGATGCTGACAATCCAATAGGAATGTCCACAATCAGTGTAGCATCCAGTTCCCTCCTGTGTAACATGGTGTCAGGCCCAAGTTGTAGTACTCCTCCAGCCTTAGCTGCCAGGTTCCTCCCAAGGGAGCCCTGACATTCCTGTTGCAGGGGAACTCCTGACACGGATTGCTCAGCTGAAGGCATTATGTTTTGCATCTATTCTAGGAAAAATGCTAACTGTGTTTTGAGTAGGCTTTGCTAATCGGGTCAGCCAGACTGACCTAAATGAACATTTTTCCTAATCAAGACAAAGTCACAGTGTAAAGAAGCCAAAAGCAACTTTGCTGAGGTAGTCAGGGGTGAATTTCCTCTGGAACAGCGTGGACAGTGATCATAATAAATGACCTCAAATAAGGCATCACCTTTGAGCTCTAAAGATGGTAGTAATTACTCCAGTACTGGCTTAGATTACATACTAGTTTCAGGGAGAATAGCCTTGCATAGTGCTGTATGGGGAATTTCTGCATGCTTAGAAAGTGAGAAGATAAAAGAGGACAAGAAAGAAAGGAACAAAAGAGTTTGTCAATATGTGTACTTCTAATCTTCATGAGACCTTTTTCTGGCAAATAATCAATTTGTCAAGATCAGTGTCAAGCATCTATCACTTGGACACATGCCAGACCAGAGCAGCACCACATGATTTCAAAGGCAGATAGCCCTGGACAGGTTTAAGAAAATAAAAGTCAAAGGAGAGATAGAAAGAAAAAGAAGGTGGGTAAAGAAGTCAGAAATGGATGGGTGAGAGGATAAGGCTGGAGTGTTCAGGTCAGTTTAGGAAACTACAGGAAAGGAAAACTTTGAATGATGTAACCCTACAGGAAAGGAGAAGTAAAATTTGTTTTCTTGAGCAGCTGGAAATAAGTTAGATGTAAACACTGCATGGCAGCTGTGGGGAACAACAGGGTTGAAAGACACAGTCTGCCTTTCAGCATGCTACCTGCAGTCCTCTGCCACTCTGGCTCTTCACAACCTTTCAGCTACTTCTGCTCTGAGGAACATTGCAAAACATGCAGACACCAACCCAAGGAAACACATAACAACTTACAAGTCAAGCTCCAGATACAGGAAAAAGTAAGAGAAGAGCTCCATGCAAGCACTCACTCTGTCCTAGTGCCAGGCTGAAAAAAGGATCGATGATTTCAGTCAGAGGATACCAAACTCCATTGAGGGTGCTTGCACAGAAGTCACCTGCTGAAGCAGGACAAAGACGATGCCAGCATGAAGATCAGCTGAGAAACATGGCTTTGGTTCCACCCTTGTTCTCACTTCTCATCTCCCATGCGGAGACATGAAGTCCCGGCAGTTCAGATGTGTAAATACAGTGCCTGGCAGACAGCTGGGATTGGTAGGATGTAGTTATCCCAGGACTAAGACTGGCTTGGAGTTGAGGACCTAACACACTTGGCTCCTCCTGAAGAACAATACTGGCCACAAGGTTGCCTGTCAAGCATAAGTGACTGCATTGTACCTTGCTGCACAGACCTGGAATTTTCCTGGGAAATCTCTGAACCAAATCAGGCCAAGAGACAGATTTTGGGCATTTCTTAGGTGAGCTGTAATGGTTTGCTTCATTGCTGCTGTCCTACCTGTTTTCCTGTAACTCTGCAGCAAGGAGAGTCACCAGCTGGCTTTTGTGAATTGGTTTCTTACAGTGGACTGTTCACAAGAAGACAGGGATGCATAAGCTTTAGTGGGTTGACTCATCCCTTCCTTGAAATGCACTGGTACAAGTGAGTCTTCAGAATCAAAGCACTGTATCAAGAACATTCCTGCCTGTGGTTATGCACAGAGAATCTCCCATGTGACTGTCCCGGAGACAACTCCAGGGAGTTAAGCATTTTCATTTGCTTCCTTTAACACTGAGAATTCTTTAAATAATAAATAAGTAATTAAGAAATGCTAATTAAATACTACCTTAAAACCTATGGAGAAATAGGTTTTAAGGTAGTATTAATTAATATTTATTAATTAAATTAATATGGGAAATTTTAAATTTATTTTTAAATTAATAAGTTTTATAAATAGGGGAAAAGGGAGTGAGCACAGGAATAATGTTTCTCAGGGGAAACACAACAGTAGGTCACAGAGGTGTCAGCCTGGCCATATTTTAAATAGTACAGCTATAACTGTGGCTATGAAATCCCTAGTTGAAAATTCCCCTTTTTAGGGATTGCTTCAGAAAATACTCTTCTTTCCGAATCCCTGCTCTACCAGAGACAGCTCCATTCCAGGCTTCAGCAAGAACAGTGCAGCACCAATGGGACCAGCACAGCACCAGTCATGGATGAGACCAGAGCACCATGGGATGGGACCATGCAGTACTAGGTGAGCTCCTGGGCAGCAGAAGACATTTTGCATTGATGAACACAACACATTTCATTAAGTCCAGAAGCCACCATACAGTACAATCTTGGCCACTTGTACTGCTACCAGGAGGAGGTACAGTGGGACTTAGAGGTTTTCTACAGTCTGATCTATACAAATGAGACCTCAGGTTTGTCCCTCTCTGAGAGTGGTGGTGGCAATGAATGGCTGCCTTATGCCAGAGGGGATGAGGATCACCTGACAGACATGGTCTGAACAGTACACAACTCCAGCTGGTGCTGCTGAAACCCTCCCTTGGTGGGAGTGGACTGTGTGCACAGATGTACTTCCACCTCCTGCCAAACTCTCCCTTTGTTTACTCTGCAAGCACTTCACCAAAGACCTTCCTGCTTCTCCCCACTAAGATGATCGCTGTTTCTCTACTCATTAACCCTGTTTTGGACATATGTGTTCCTGCACTCCTGCTCTAAGTTGCAGTCTCTGTCCTAGTTCTGGCCCAAGAGCACAGTTAACAGATTCTCCCACTTTGGCTGAGATGATAATTTAGGACAATGGGTTCCCAGCACATGCAGGTAGTTGTCCAACAGATGAATGTGTTTATTTAGGAAGAGTATCCCAAATGTTTATCAATTTCCTGGCAGGTAGGACACACAAATGATCCACAGTCTCTGGACAAAGTGTTGACCTAGAGTCTTCTAAATGAAGTTCAAATCTCTTCCCGTCTTTGTTACCAAAATGGAAACATTTTTCCTGGTGGTGACTCTACAGTGATGATGCTCAGAGACCCAAACTCAGAGACACATGGATCCATGTGCAGCTCTGGTTTCATCCTGCTGCTACACTTCTGCAAGTCTAAGTCCCACCATGCGATAGTAAGGAGCAGCAGGGACACGAAGGGGAGAAACCATGAGATGGATCCAAACAGACTAATGAGATAGAAAAATATGAGAACTATTATCTTTGGATTAATTTCCATCAGGCCAGTTCTGATGGCCCCATCAGGTCTCTGTGTATCTGTGCTACAGACCCTACAGGAATCTGGCTGGCAAATTACAAGCAAAATTTAAAGAAAATAGCCTTTCCATATCCGGTACTTGGGAGACTAACCATAAATGTGTTACTGACCGAATTTTACCAGGCATGGGAATAGAGGGCCAAAATGCTTGCTTGTTGGATGTGTCCCCATAAGAGATTACCATCAGTCCTGGAGACCCAGCCTCCCGTTACAGCAGAGCTCCCCTGTCTAGCAACTGCGAGAGATATGAAGTGGGTGACCAAATCTGCCTGAGCTCTCCATCCTCACTGTGCACTGACATGGTGAGAGAGAGTTTACAGAGCATGAAACTCACTCAGACCAAAGGTCAGTCCAACACCTAAGCATCACTTAAGGGCTATTTATGTCCCTGTAGTAGGCATAAGAGGAATAAAAGTGTGTACAGGCTTCCTGTGAGTGTGACAGTCATCCATGGTAAACAGCCTCTCTTCATCTTCAGGGTAAACTTCCCCTATGAATTTCACCAGCACCTCTCTCAGCCTGCTCTCTGTATAGTCCTGCCACTCTCCTCTTCCTGCAGGCCGGGAGAATATGAAAGGAAAGAGCACACAGTAAGCCAAACACCCAGTTTGCACTCAATGAGCAAACTCTCAGAGACAAGCAGTTCTCCATTCTGCTGTCCCTTTGTAGGCTCCAGAAAATGCCAATTGTCACATTGCCTGGGCATATAGGATCACACAGTATAAGAGTGTGTTCCTGTGCATTCCCCAGAGGAGCTGGGTTAGCTCTCCTGAGGCAGCCTGAACAGCCATTCTGCAGCTTCTAACAGTGGAGACCTGCGTGAGCATGCAGGTTATTTTCTTGCCTTGATGTCTCTTGAAGGAGGTAAAGTATATGCTTTGAAAAGCATAGAGTAAAAATAAAGCTGTGTTTACATAAATATCCAAAGTCATCTTTGAAGGTGTTTTTTTGTACCATGAAACACAGAAACAGAGGGAAGAAACAAACCCACTGGGGTACTGGGTTAAAAAGAAACACATGACTCCTGTTTGGTTGGTTTATTCTGGCTTCATTCTGACACCAGAGTCACAAACCCAGTGAATCACAGTGGGGAATCTGACTGGAAAGATAAGTCTTTTGAAGAGTTTCACAGCACTGATAAGAGCTGAACAAGAAAGTAAGAGCTCTCTGAGTGCAGTTGTAATAGACTGTAAGCAAATAGATGGCTGCTCACAGAAATGATCAGACAGAAATGGTGGACTGGGCAGGACACAAATGGATGAAATTGATAAACAGGCACTGCATGAAGAATTAGCTTTGTGTATGGTAGGTCCTTCTGGGAGAAAAAGATGAGCAAAGTTGCCTAAGTTCAAGAGCAGTATGTGGCCTCTTGAGCAAAAGGAGACTGACAGTGCTGTTAGCAGCCATCCTATGTAAGCCTGGTTAGCAGAAGCTAAGTGAATAGAGGCATTTTGTGTCCTTTGGAGATTTCCCCTCCAAAGGACACAATTAGCAAGCTGACACCACTCTCCATAAGATTTTCAAAAAATCCCCCAAATCCTCACAGTGATAAATTGGTTCTTTATACCCGGTCTAAACCTTCCCCATTCCAATTTATGATCACTCGTCCTCCTGCCATGCACTTATGAAAGAGGCTGGCTCCACCTTCTCAGTAATTTTCTTAGCTGTGCAGGTAGGCTTCAGCTAGATCCTCCTGGAGCTGCTTCTTCTCCAGCTGAGGAAGTCCAACTCCCTCAGCTACTTCTCATAGGAGAAATTCTCCATTTCCCAGTTACCTTGGTGACAATCCCCTTGATGCACTCAGATTTATCCAGGTCTTTCTGGTATCAGGCAGCCCAAAACTGGACAGTGTATTTGAGACACAGTTTTATGATTCTCAAGAAAAAGGGGATAATCACTTCCTTGTCTCTACCTACCACCTCACTCCTGTTCCTAGCTGCCTTTGCTACTCGGGCACACTAGTGCCCCAAGACTGTCCATCATCCATCCATCCATCCATCCATCCATCCATCCATCCATCCATCCATCCATCCATTCACCCCAGGACAGGAGTCAAGATTTGTATTTGCTGAATTTCATGAGGTTTCTGTCAACCTACTCCTACAACCTGGGCAGATGTCTCTGAATGGCAGCCCACACACTTATTCTTTTTTTTTCTGTTGCAAGCACAGAGACCTTTCTGAAGATGCATCTACAGACGTGCCTTAATTAATTCTTTGTCACAGCTTCAGATGAACAATACAGAGAATCATTTCTTAAAGACCAACATGACTCATTAGGACTCCCAAGGCTGAGGAAAAGGGAGTAATTTAGACACACGCAATTTTTGCCCCAAAGGAGCACAAACTCTGCCGTAAGGTTCATCCATCTTTTCTTTCTGCTTCCTTTCTGAGAAGAGGAAATAATACTCATGAAAAGTTTCATACTGACATTTTATGGCCTAAATTCCTGGCCTGTTTTAAGAAAAATGCCTGCTGAACAATATCTGGAAAAGTTTGCCCATCTTTGAAGCAAAGGCACTGCCAACTTTGTGAGTTATTGTGCACGGTGATGCTTTGCACAGTTCTATGTAAAAAGAACTTCTCCACACATTTCAAGATCCCAGGAGATTTGCTGGATTTAGTAAGAAAATCCAAGTGTATTTCTTCCATCCTCCCCATTGTCATGCAGAGTGAGAACAAAGAGGGTGATGCATTACGTTCTGGCTCTTGTATCACCAGCAGGTTTAGTAGGCGAGTAGTGGCTACAGAATCTCTTAAATCTCTTATATGTATCATCTGCAGGAAGAGAAGGTTTCAGCTTGACTCTCTCCAGCAGAAGTTTGTGGTGCTGGCAGTTGGGAAAAAAATCCACAGGGAAAAAAAAAAAAGCCTTAAAAAAATCGCCTTTCTGCTGTCAGCTGAGCACAACGATGCCTGAGTCACTGCAACGTAGTTAATGAGAAGACAAGGGCAAGCTGCCTCCAGAAGCAGCTCTCCAAGCAGAAAAACCATTTAAATGAGGCAGGACAGAGGCAGCCTGCCCACGGCCACCACACACTTTAAACGCACTGTCCTTGCAGGGGGCACCAGATGGCACTCTTACACAAAAGCTTCTTTTTCACAGGGTCTGCTTGCAGGCAGAAGTTGTGTTTAACTATAAAAAGATACCACCTATATTTGTTAGGGGTTCCCTGGCTTCTGATCACAGCCCGTGTTGCACCTGGGTAAAAGGGCTGGTGCCAATACATACTATTTTCATTTTGATAAAGGAATAAATGGTCTTGGCATAAAGCACTTCCTATCGGCATAGCTTCATCCACACTGGATGTGTACAGAATTAGAGAAAGCACAGAACTCCTAGCAACAGGTCTCTCAGATATGAGCAGGCAAGGCGAGCTCTCAGTCTTGGGGTGATGTGCCATTGGAAGGTCTCCCTGAACACTGCAGGATTCTGTTGCCTCTGGTAGAGCCCAATGGAATCAATCCTTGAGGCACAGTGGTATCTTGTAAATTAGGAGCTGGCAAGATCTCTGAGAGATGGGGCTTGCCTGCATAATCTCTTTCCCAGACTCTGTGTGCCTCTGCTTGGTGCAGTGCACTTAATATTTATGCAAATTTTGCATCTCTGCTGTCTCCTTCACAAAGGAGGCAGCATAAAAGGCTTTAGATATATTTTGTGTAGCAAAGCTGAAGTGGATTCATCAGTGGATTCACCCTCTCCCTGTTGCCTGCTCCCACTGCAAGTCGTCCTCAGAGACGCTCACAGTGCTCCATCGGGAACGCGGGAGGTACCAGTACTGTGAAAGGGGAGTAACAAGCCATTGCTCAGATCTCCGTCCGGGGCAGGCACACTGTCCCATGGCTGCAGACGCCCAGAGGCCGGCGGAGCCTCGCGTTCCGGCAGTGCTCCGCTGCCCAGAGCCGGATACCCTCGCTCCAAACCACCTCTGGGGTGGGGCCCTTCTCAATTCCGCCTCAAGGCTGAGTCCTGCCTGGCAGAGGGGCTGCAGGATCCGCAGCACAAACTCCCATGGAAAGCTCGGGCTGTACAGCAAAGAGTCTGTGCGTGCTCTCAGGGAAAGAGCTGCCGGACTGAGGACTCGCCTGACTCCCGGGAGAGGCTGGGCAGTTTCCCTAGAGGTGAACAATGCCCCTTTGGTTTCTTGAGACTGGCAACACATTTTCCTCCCAAGTCACTCTTCCCCCTCGCCCTTCTCTCCAAAGTAAATCAGCCCAGCCTAAGCGCCAAGCGGTAGAAGCTTCATCTCCCAAATGCCACTCTGAGGAAAAGTTACAGGCAAAGGAGAGCGGAGGTGCTAAGCCCAAAGCTCTCCCGACGGCAACCGGCCGTGCCTCCGGTGCTTCCCGAGCTCACACACGGCATGTCGCACAGTCCCCGCCTGGCACCGCACACTTCTCTCCAGCCATCAGGCTCATAAAACCGTAGTGCAGAACAGCCCCGAGATTCCCCGGCGCTGTCTCCTCCAGGTAACAGCGGCAGAGCCGGTGCAGGGGGGCGCTTGCCGTGTGCAACGGCGGGCACCCGGCTACCAGCATCTGCGGTGCACCCCGGGGCAGGCGGGGCAGGGCGGGGACCGAGGAGAGCCCGCCGCCGTGTCCCGTCCCCGCTGCCGGGGCCGGC
>VZTN01021915.1:17607-35527 GCA_013400515.1 Erpornis zantholeuca
GACTTCCCGCGCAGACACCCACCCCGAGGCAGCGCCCCCGCCTCCCCGGCAGTCCCCGAGCCGCCGGGTGTGCGAGGCCGACGGCTGCCCGGGGCTCCCGCGCTCCTCTCGGCGCTGCTGGTCCCCGGCAGAGCCGGGTCAGTTTGACGAACTGAACGAACCCTCCTTTTAGCGGCCGGCCGGCGGGCTTTGGTGGCTCCTCTGCATCCCTCGGGGAGCAGCGCCGGAAAAGATGGGCATTCCGCGGGGTCGGAGCCTGAAGGGCAGCCCGCAGCTGGCTTGCAGGTAGGCCTGGCTGCAGCAGCACATGTGGCTGCTCTGTAATTAAAGAGTTGGGCACCATTCAAGAGCTTCAGGAAGATTATATGGTTTCAGATAAATAGGATTATGGATCTCCCTGTCCTCTCTGATCATTACTCCAACCAACACTCAGGAAAACCACTTATAATAATCCAGTTGAAGAAGCCCTGATGTTTTATTAATCTGTCCCTGCTTTCATGGCTCCACAGAGAACAGACTGGAGTCCCAGCTCCAAGGAGGGGCTTTCATCTGGAGAAAAAACCCCAAAGACAGCAGTGCATCTCTCCTGGAGGAAACCTGGCTGGAAGTTGCCAGCTGTGAGGGTCCTGGCAAAGAAGTGCTGATTTGAAGCTGGATGGAACTTGTGCTTGAACTGGACACAGGGTTTTCATCCATCCAGGCTCTTGCTCCACATTCTCCATGGGTGTCAGAACTAACAGCACAACCCAAGGTGCTCCTTGGCTACTGGTTGCACAAACAGCCACATCCTGCACACAAAAGCCTTTATACTTACACACACAATGAGCTCTTTCAGTTACATTTACTTTTACCTTATGTTTCAGTCAAGTGTAAAGAGCCTTTGGGTAAAAGGTCAGAGACATAAATACAGCCAGGATGGAGTTGTGCTGAGAAAACAGTGCTGTTCCTACTTCCTGAATGGTAAAGAAACCTCTCTGTTAATGTGAATGTTAGTGGGTTTAAAGGGGGAAACACAAAAACCTTTGCCACTGCAAGATGGGAAGAAGAAATATGTCTAGGTTCTTCATCAAGAAGTAAACCTGTCTCCAAACACGGGGGAAGCACTCTTTCCTTTAACATCCCAGTCAGCAGGGTTCTCGGGTGCAAGGAGTAGATGCACCAAGCCTTTCCATAGCAATAGAGTGACAGTCCTGGGTCACAAAGCATGGACAGAGCCACAGCAGGGGCAGCTTCACCTCCTGCCACTAACCAAACACAGATATTGCTGCCCTAACTACGAAGACTTGCTGGTGAAACCAAGAGTTTCTGGTTCAGTGCCTCGCCCAAGCTAACACAAGGAAGCCTCTTCTCAGGACACACACTGTATTTATTTCTCAGGCTGAGGAAGCTCAGATGGTGTCAGCAACGGTTTGCACAGCATGGGTGGCAGTGTCATCAGAAAAGGTCAAGTAATGTAAACCTCTCTTGTTTGTCTGTGCTCTGAAGGGAAAATGCTTTGGCACAGTCAGATAGGGGCTGTGAAATTCATTCTGAAGATTAAAATACCTCAGAAAAAAAATGAAGTTGCCTGGTCTGAAACCCTGCCTTCTATTCAGTGCTTTTAATACTAAGCCTAACTGTCCAGATGCCGCTTCTGTGCCTATCACTGCTGCACCTTTGCAGGCAAGGAAGAATTGTAACAAATATCCTGTTTAGGTGTTGAACTGGAGAGCTGCTCTGTCTTTGAGAGCTCCGATGGGAACCCCCATCCCCAGCACTTGTGTAGAGCTTTGAAACAGACACTTTGCTTATGTCAGACACAAGTGCAATTCACTTAAGGCAATGGAAATGTCACCTAGGTAGTCATAGAGTGTTGCTGCTGACCCTCTGGAGCCAAAAAGGAGAGGTATTTCTGCAGGCAAGCAGTTTTGTGCTCCAGAGGAGACCTGGAGACAGGTAAATTTTTGATGGGTGAGGGGAGGTGATTGCAATTCAGAAAAACTTAGATGTGCTGCTGCAGCTGGCTGTGGGTGCCTGCACTGAGCGGGGAAAAGGACAGCCTGAGTGGCGCTGATGAAGTAGAGGCCTGGCAACTCTAGTCCTTGCAACACTTGAATGGTGCATCACCCTTCCTAGAGCATCTTTAAAACCAAGTTCTGCAGTCATCTCTTGGGACAACAATGAAGTAGAGCAGGAAGCAACCTTGGAACAGGGGCTGAATTACATGATCATTCAAATTCCTTTTCAGCCCAGTTTTCTCTGACTTTATACTTAGATTTATTTGCAATCTGATTACAACAGAAGATTGAAATAGCAATCACATATGTTCAGGCTGAACAAGTCAAACTGACAACAGGTATGTCTTCCCGGCCTCACAATATTAGATACTACAAATGCACATGTATGATCAACCTCAATCTCAACTGCTGAGAAGTGAATTGTCAGTCCATTACTCATAAGAAAGTAATGCTCTCCTGTGCTCCATCCTGCCTGGTTCTGCTCCCACTGCTTGCCCTTATGCCCACAGAGTGAGAACTGCAAGTCCCTCATCGTACCACTTTGCATTAGCTTTGCCTTCATCCTGCATTGTTGTGAACAAGACACACAAGACAAGGTAAGCAGGGCCTGGGCTTGAACACGTGGACAGCAATCAAGGCCATTCTGCAACGTGCCAAGCTGAAGCTTTTGGTTCCTGCACCCAGGACCATGCCAGGAGGTTTCACAGACTCTTTGAGTGTGTCTTGAGGAATGTAGGGTGAAATGTCAGTGATTTTTGGTCTGCTGCAAGCAGGCTCTGTTGTTAGAGGAGGGGTCATCTGCCTTCTGTTTGCAGCCTGGACAGCTGGTTTGGGAATGATTCATACTGTTAGAACTGCTTTGCTTTGGGGGTCCAGCCGGCTCTCTAGGACTGCCACCAAAGACAAGCTTTTACTTCAAGTCTGTGAAAGATACAATTTGTGCTGTTTATTTTTCCTGTGTTGGTGTTCATATGGATGGAATAGATAGTTTCTGCCACAAGCTATCTTGCTAGCCATGAAGGGTTTTGGCCCTTCAATAGCTCTTTGCAACAGTCCTGACTTCATTTTGCTTTGTGTTTTCTCTGGATTTGATTACTTCTCTGTATATTGCTTTGATGTGGTTTTGCTCACTATTTTGTGCACCATGGACAGAGGGAGCAAGTGCTTCATTGTAGGTCCCCTCTGCTCCTGAAGGCCCACTGAGAACAAGGTGAAGATGGAAATGGGACTTTCAGCCTAGTTCAAGGAAGAGGTACTACAGTCCCCAGACAGGCTCTTAGGAGTCATGTGTGATGGCACAAGTAGTTACATTGTTACATCTAACCCTTGGGCTGTGATTTCTTCATTTAGGTTTTATGAGGACAATTAAAAACCTAGGAAAAAGTCAAGTAGCGAGTGATAGAGCAAAAAATTCTCTAGTAAAAGATAACTTTTGAGGGAGGACTTGCAATCCCTGGAGCCTTTCTTTGCCCTCTGATGCACAGCCCTGCTTCATCCAGGAAATCTGTCTCCCTCTCGATTTCCTTCCAGCAGCTGGTTTAAACTCTCTCTCTCTTGCACACAGACTTCTCCCTCCAGCCACCTTCAGCTGCCTTCCATTTCCTTCCTTGTCCTGTGTGCGCTCCCAGCCAGATACCCAGCACACCTGATCCCACCACCAGCAAGCAGTAGTGGGACAAGGAGGGTGTCAGCAGAGACCTCACACCCACAGCAGCTCCCTGCTAAAAACAGAGACAGGGGTAACACTTGTGAAATCAGAATGTTTGTAGATCTGCTGCCACAACTAAAAAGAGGGAATGAATTGTGTTCTGCATGTTGCTTTGTGTGCAGATACACAAAACATCAAAATAAATGTCTGCCTGCAAGCAGACACATTTCATCAATGACCACCAAATTCAGGTAGGTATGAGCCATGCTGGAGCACTGCAGAGAAGTGCAGACACACATGTGTGTGTTGTAAGGAAATGTGCACCACAACTTGTGCTTTTTCCCCCCATCTTGCTTAGGAAGTAGAGGGAAAAGTGAAGAGTGTATTAATTGCATGTTTGCATATGGCAAGGATCGAAGAATGCTGTGGTTTCAGTGAGCACCATAATGCTATGTGGAGAATGAAAGGGAAGCCACAGATCTCAGCACTGCAATTATTATTCTTTCTGGGGTAAACTTGGGGCCCTTGGATAGATTTAAATCAGCCTTGCAAACAAGAAGCGAGTGACAGGGAAGGAAGGAGGAAAGACCTGGGAAAAGGAAAGCCTTGAATACAAGACATGGGATCCCTTCACAGAACCCCTTTAGACTCCTGGGAATGTGGCTGAGCTGCCTGTGGCTGTATGTCTTTCTGCCAGTATGTCAGAAAACAAAGTCCCTAAACAGTAAATGGGTACTATAACAAAAAATGAGAACTGAAAACTCACCACTTTGGAAGTGACTGATACAGGAAGAAAAATCTCTTTGTAATTCCTTCACTTCATGGCAGGCTAAGAATATTCCTTTGCCTTGTCACATGCAATCTTCCCTTCCTGCTCTATACCTCAGAAAGAGCATAGGCTGGCCATCTCCCTGGAGAATCAGACAACTTTCAGGCTGACTGGGTGAAGAGTAACTTCAGTATGAGGGTATCTCCTTCCAGAAGCTTGCTAGCATTTGAAGACACTATATGAATGGGAAGCTGCAGGACAGCAGAAGAGGGTGGCTGCCTCTTCTTTCCTATAATAGCTTAGTTTCCTATGCGCTACTTTTTATTTACTAGGCTTCTAGCCTTCATGGTTGCAAGACCTGCTTGCAAAAGGGACCCAGGAAGACTTCACAGGGCTGGAGACAACCTGAAGAGTTATTCTTTGGGGGATGTATTGCCTAATTTCTCCTAACCATTTCCTACAACTCAAATCTTTCCCTAGGAAGGATGAAGAGCTGCACACTGTGACTGAATTTTACCCCAAGAAGGCAACTTGTGTCAAGGAGTGGGAAGCAAATGGCTTTGCTACAGGAGGCAGATGAAGACCTGCTGGAACAGGACTGGATGAGCCAGGGCAAGGGATGGCAACAACTCTGCTTTGACACACTGTATGTGCCATATAGAGTCAACTCCAAACTCATGATGATTAGAGGGCAATCCATGCAGATTTGTGCTACTTGACCCCTCAAGCATGGTGGAGAAGTTGGACACTCGCATCTTGGCTACATCCAACAGAATCTGCCCTGGTCAGAACCAAGCAGGTACAGCAAATGTAGGCTGCTCAGGAGAGTCGGGGAATGATGTTTCCTGTACTGCCAAGGGTTAAAAGCAAGGTCCAGATCCACCAGAAATCCTGTAAGAAGAAAAGCACAACCCAGCAATTCAGTCATGTCTCACCCCCGTTCAAATGACATTGTTTCAGTGCCGTCTGCCTCACCCCTCCGTGGTAATTACAGACTTTCACTACAGGGGGAAGAGAACACAGTGGAAGAAACCTTCATTACAGACATCTCCTAGAGAAAAGCAACCCCAGTGTAATGTCTCAGGCACGTAGCCAGAATCAGCCACCAAAGCAAAACACATTTAGGACAAAAATAAAAGGGAGAAGTGTTAAGTGATTTGGGAAGATCAGAAGCCCACCAGGTTGGCTGCTGTACAGTGCTGGGTGTAGGGAGCACTTTGGAGGAACTGGAATGCTGCCCTGCTTTTAAGTGGTGTGGTTTGCATTTACATTCTTCCTTCCTTCCTCCTTCTCTGGGTGCTTGTTTTCCCTGATGTCTGCATGTGTCCCTTTGTCACCCCTGGCAAACACCAGTGTGCTGGGAATGGATGGTTTCCCTAGGCTTCCTAGGTTTCCTAGGCTTCCTTGATGTTTGTCAAAGGGGCAGATAAAGCTGTAGGTGTCCTTGGCTGACCCCTCTCCCTTTTGCACACCTAGCTTAGGATATACACTCAAGAACAGGCTTCTTGTATCCGAAGCTGGGGGCTCCTTCTCACCTTATGTGTATCACAGGGGCCCAAAGTATGAGTTTTGTTAGAAAGGATGCAAGAGGGCTTTTCTTCCCAGTAGGTCATGCATCTGTTACAGCCTATGACTGTTTCCTATTGCTGTGGTGCATCTGTCAGGGTTGGTGTTGACTTACACTCGGGTAGCTGACACTCTGGCAAAAAAATGGTCTTATACCTGCTGCTTTTTTTACTCATCCCAACTTTCTGCTGAGAAGTGGCATAAATCCAAGCTAAGTTGCTCTTTTTACGCCTGGGCATTCAGTTGTGTGAAACTGAGAATGACTATCATGGCATGGTAAACTCAGTGTTTGTGGGAGAGGTCACTTCAGTGACAAAATTTTCCTACAGAGCCCTTTTTTGCTGCTGGTGGTAACATCTTGTTCTTGAAGGATCTGTGGTTTGATGCTACATTAGAAAGATCTTTCAAACCAATAGGCCTTGTCCCCAGGCAGCTAACAGAAGGGATGGGAGAGGACCGGGAGGAGAAAAACGTTCAATCAGAGTGCTATTAAGATGCGTCTAGGGAACTGGCTGAATTTTAATTGTTCTTTCCTACTCAGTGAGTGAGCACAGGAAAAGATTTACCTTCTGGCCTTTCCATTTGGGCATGTTGACATTTCCAGGCGGCACTTTCCTCTGATGGAGAGGTTTGACGTCAGGTGGGCTGATTAAAGCCTGCAGTGCCTCTGACTCATTTGGCTACGTCCTGTGCAAGGGGATTTGTAGTGTGTCTCTTGTCTTTCTTTCACTCGTTATGGTTGGTTTTAAATAAATAAAGCTAAGCTCAATTCACAACTTCAGGGAAGATGCAGCTCAGCTCAGGCTCAAATAGGCATTGCCATGGCAACAGATGCTGTCAGGCACACACAGACGCGTCACTCTCAGCAGCAAACTCCCCTGCCCTCCTCTCCCTGGCCAAGCAGTGCACGGGGCTGGGGCTGGATGCAGGAAAGCCAAGTGAGGCTGGTACTGTCCACACCACTTGGGCATGCAGTTGTTCTTGGGAGCTGGCCTTGCTGCTCTCCCAGCCTCAGAAGAGCTCACCTGGGCCAGCCAACTTCCCTCTTGCTGAGCAAGAATTACTTTGGGGGAAGCCCTGGTGAATAAAGTTGGCCCTAGTGTGACTTTCTCAACTTGAAAAAAGGAGGAGAGGGACTACCTGGATCAGCAAGTCTCATACAGCTGCTGCCAACTGTGGCATGCTCTTCAGGCATGGATTGAGATCTGAAATAAAGAAATAAAAATTATCAGCTGCCTTCTGTTAGCCCCACTGAGCAAATCTCTCATGCTTGCTAGAGAGATGCCCAGCAATGAAACAGAAGTGGGAAGAGAAGTGGTTTCTGCAGCTGACTGTGGGGTAGATACGTTAGGCAAGGCAAGGCAAAGCAAGGCAAGGCAGTAGAGTCCCTGGGACCTCTGTCCCAGAGTACCTGTGTCTCCTTGGCATACTGAGCAGATCCATTTGGTGCTGCCATTTCCTGTAACAGCTTTTGATTAATCAAGACCTTGAGTATAGCAGCAGCCCAAAGCATGAAGCATGAAACATGGCCAAAGGCAGCATCACTAAGAAAGAGACTCTTTGAAGTGCTCAAGAACTCCCTGCCCGTGGCTCTGCACCTTGCATCTCCAACATCCACTGATCATACAACCATCAAAGTTGTAAGAGACCTTTAACATCACCAAGTCCAAACGTCCAACCATCAGTACCACTGTAACCCTTAAACCACTAAACCATATCACCCAGCATAGATCCAGATGCCTTTTAAACACCTTCAGGGACGGTGATTTCACCAATTCCCTGGGCAACATATTCCAATGTCTGACCACCCTAAGAGTGAAAAATTTTTTTCTAATACTTAATCTGAATCTTCCCTGTCTCAACTTAAGGCCTTTTCCTCTGGTTCTTTCACTGCAGGCATGGTAGAAGAGACCGGTTCCCACCATGTCCATGCTGGACATGCTCCAGCACCTCAATATAATTTTTAAATTGAGAGGCTCAAAACCGAATGCAGCACTCACCAGTGCTGAGTACAGCGGGGTGATCATTGCCCTGGTCCTGCTGGCTATACTATTCTTGATACAGGCCAGATGCCATTGGACTTCCTGACCACCTGGACACACACACACTGCGTCATGTTCAGCCACTGTTGACCAGCCTTTTCTGGACCAGCCCAGGTCCTTTTCTGCCGGGTAGTTTTCCAGCCAGTCTTCCCCAAGCTTGTAGTGCTGTCTGGGGTTGTTGTAACCCATGTGCAGGACCCAGCACTTTGCCTTATTGAACCTCATGCAGTTGTCCTCAGTCCACTGATTGAGCCTGTCCAGATCCCTCTGTAGAGACTTCCTACCCTTGAGGAGATCAACACTCCCACACAACTTAGTGTCGTCTACAGATTTACTGGGGGTGCTGTCAATCCCAATGTCCAAGTCATCAATAAAGATCTTAAACAGAACCAGCCCAAAAACTGAGCCCTGGGGAACACCACTAGCAACCAGCTGCCAAATGGGTTTAGCTCCATTCACCACAACTGTCTGGGCCCGGCCAAGCAGCCAGTTTTTTTACCCATTGAAGAGACCATCTATCCAAGCCGCGAGCAGCCAGTTTTTCTAGGAAAAGATGTAGTAGAAAAATGAGAGATTCTTGTTTGTGTGGCAAACAGAGCTAACAGCGTTGCCAGATCTTTCTTTCTCCAAGTATCTCAGAACATTTAGCAGTTTTCTCAAAGCCTGGGCACCTGAAGTCCTGGCAACATGGAAGCTTCTCGCCTTTCCTGCTGTTAGGTGACTTCTGACGGTTGCAGGGAACTGGCTGAAAATGTACCCTGCTGGCTCTGACATAGGCGGGTAAACCTAGGAAACCATCATTTACTGGTTTTAATCCTATTATTTTTAGATCACCCCCATTGAGTGAGCTCTGAATTACAGTTTTTGGTTTGGCTTGTGGGCAAGCACAACACACACAGGAAAGTGAGTGCTATCCCACTGACCTGAGCTGCACTAAGAGGCAGCATTGCTGTTGGACTTGTACAGGGGCACAAAACAATTGAGCCAAGAATCCAGCCTTCTCAAATAGATCTCTAGGACTGGAGAATGGTTTCTAGCTTAATCCTCATTCTGTAGCTTTAATGCTTCCTCATGTGGGGTGCCATGTCTTTTTTTCTCCCACAGATGATTTGAAATTAACCTTACTTCCTACTGAACCCTGCTACAGTGGGGAAGTCAATAGCATCAGAAGAGCTTGAACTTGTGAAATGTTTCTATGACTGCACCGACTGAGCCACATTACCATGACAAATCCCTGAAATCTGAGAAATCTAATTTACAACACAAATTTCTTTGTTTTATGTGTATTTTCCAACTCAAATTCAAGTCAGAAAGTGTCTGGATTGTGCAGTAACTCTAATCTAGCAGAATTGTGAGTGTAAGAGGGATAAAAAACAATTGCATGAGGTCTCCAGAGCTGGTCTACAATGACTCCAAACCCTAAATTGCTTATCCCTTGAACATGGTTTACAACAGCAATGGATCCTAGCAGAGCTGTGTAACCAGCACTTAAATAAAAGGGAGGCAGCAAGACCTCCTGAATCACTGGCATCTGTTCTGGGAAGGGCTGGCCCAGAAACAGCCACAGAAAGAAGGTAATGAAACCCACTGTCTCCTCCTAGAAACAGAATTGAAGGTCACAAAGTAAAGACCCTTGCAACCATCACTGGCCACTGATTAAAAATAAATCCTTTCATCCACAGACAGTGGTTTGAGAAAGGAAAATACTGGACTGCAGTGAAATCTTGGAGAGTTCACAGCTGGGCACCTTGGAGTGGAAACACATGTGGTATCAATTCAGGTAAAGCTCTATACCCCCAGCCACTGGCATCAATGCACAGGAGTGCTCCCTCCTCTCAAATTTAACTTCTTTCACAATAAAACTGATTCTTATGGTGCTTTTATCTGGGATAGTGTGAAAGTAACTCAGTCTTAGGAATGACAGATGAAAGTCTTCTTAGCCACCTCTGAAGACAGGAAAATCATGGTTCTCTGTAAACAGTTGGTGTTTTGTGCCAGTATGAGAATTAGCATCATTATTTCCAAGTGATGGGGGCTGCCACTGCCTCTAACAGAATGATAAACAAAACAAAGCACTGTGGTGTGGTCCTCCTACCCCCTGTATTGTACTCTAAGGGCTAGCAGACAGCAGAGATATTTGGGCACTTAGCAGGCTCACTTTTTCCTTTAAAACACACTAAAGGAAATACTGGTAAAATACATTATATGAATGGCCCACATAACTTACTGCTGTCTCTTATAACTGAGAAGGAACTGCAAAGAAAGGAACTGATATTTATAGGGGTGAAAACATCCTTCTTTATTCCAAGGGCATGACTTACAGTCCTATAAACCCTTCGCAGAATTCAGGTTTTCATAAAGTACCTGAAGCAGGGGTTTGAAAATGGAGAACTGTGAAAAAAACCTCAGCACCCTAAACTCTACATCAAACCAGAAATGTTCCTCATGAGCAAGTTAATATATAAATATACTTCGCATTGTACCTTTATTTCTGTGGAAGACCATTAAATTTCCAGGAAGTACCCAGTGCCTCGTGGCACAGATCAAGGGAGGCTGTGACCCAAACAGCAGCTGTAATGATCCCATCACAGACAGAATATTTTGCAGTATTCTATACAAATATTAGTTCTGCAGCAAGTATTTTTGCCTGGTTTTTTGCTGCCTGGTCAATCCCATGTAAGTAACTCTTCCCTCACTGCAGGCTGCCATCCTCTCCTTCTTGACCAGATACCCAGTGGACTATTTTTGTCTCAGATCACATAGTCCCAATGGTACAATTACACACTGACCTCAAAGACTTGCTTTTAAAATTACCCTTCTTTAGCAAACCCTCTGTCTCGTGGGTTGGGTGGTTTTCTTATTTTTTTTTTTATATCTAAATGGTTAAATAGTGGGTGTGGTTGGGGAGAGAGGAAAAGAAGAAAGAGAAAGAGGCAGACAGAGCAAACAGTAGGGGAGACAGTTGTGAGGGTCACAAGTGTGCTCAGGAGGGGGAAATCCATGTGCTCCAAGGAGACAACACTTGGCTTCCTCTCTTTCCTCAGCAACATCTTTTCCTGGAAGGTCAGTTCTTCCTATCAACAAACGTCATTTCACTACAGAGACAGTAACAGTCTCTCTTCCTCATAGCTACAACTAGGGACTTATTCTTGGAACCACTACCTAAGCCAGAAACCCAAAAACCAGCAACTTTCAAATACAGCGTGAAACTTGGAACTTTCCTGTAAATGCTCACAGATGTTAAACATTTTGCAAATAGAAGAGACAAAAAAGCAACTCAGAAGGGCTCTAGAGGCAAACAAGCCTAGGACAGGGGTAGGCAATCATAACTACAGAGATGGGTTCACAGTGAAACACGTAGGTGTCATCTGTCATGCTGCTGTTCAGCTGACAGTTCCATCAAATTTTTGAACACCTGCATAGAATGCATGAAATCTCTTCAGGAGACATGAGCATCTTGTTTGAGGATGACAAGCCGAAGGGAATAGGACACTGGTCTCTTCTTGCGAGGAAAAAAAGGGAAGCAACTCACAGGTTGACAGGATAAACTTCAAATCTGCCGCAACTTCTCACATCAAGGGTGTGCACACTACTTTTACTACACAGGAGGACTTACTCCTCCACTCTACAAATAGCTTTAAAACCCATCTGAAATGGTTTTAAGGCTGATTGAAGCTGTGGTGAATTGGCTCCAAGTGATATAAAGAGCTTTTGATGGGCTGGTTGTGAAATCTGGCCTTCTAATAGCCACCTGTCACTTGGGCAGTGGCTGCTCTTCCATTTTGCTCATAATGGTCTCCTTCATCCTTCACATCTTCAGGTGTGCGTATCTATTCCACACCGTTTTGCATACCTTATTTTCTGTAGCCTCTTCTGCACACTGTCTATGTCTCAATTCTGACAGGATGAGCTCCCTTTGTGTCAAATCTCACCAACAAGAAGCCAAGAGTAGTACTTGGAGAGGAGGCCTGCAAACAGTTCTCTGAGGTATTTGAGAAGAAGGCAACTGTCATTTGGGTGACTTCTGCTCTGCATGGGAGTTCGATTGTGTAAGACAGATGTGAACACCATCCGATTGGAAATGATCTGCATTTTTGGTAAAGTCCATGTTCCAGCTGTTTGGGAGAAGACAATCCTTATCCCTTTGTTCTTACTGCAGCTCGCCTTGGACACAGCATCTTTTCCCCTTCTCCATTTACTACACCATCGCACTAGGGTGTTGCCCTGTGCTGTTGCACAGCTGGCTTCACCCACACCTGCAGTGGCTGCATTTTATGGTGGATGAACTGATTTTTGGTTTGGGGAAGGTTATTTTTGTCAATTTTGTGAAAAGCTTTTGAAGCCTGGGAAATTGAGAAATGGACTTGATGCCTGCTGGAAGAGACAAGCTGGTTAGCACAGCCTTAGCTGAGGCAGAAAGCAGTATCAGAGCTCTAGTTAAGTGATACCTATAAATGCTGGCAAGGGACACAGTGATGACGAACAGGCATCTGTGTACTCACCACTTCTCTCATTTGGGTTTAAAAAGCCAAATCCACCTACCAACATTTGCTGAATAGAGTTTGTTTCATGAATATCAGTCAGCAAGATGTCAGTCAGAGGTATTCATCTGTAAAATAAAAAAATTCAAATTCCAAACTCTGCTCTTTTAATGAGCTCTGGTAAATTTGCTCCCTTTTACAGTCCTGGGGTCAATCAATTAGCAACTGTGTAGGGGAGAAACTTAATTAAGCTCAGATAACACAACAGAGGTTTCACCTCCTTGCCCTCCCTCTATACATATGCTCATTTACACATCTGGATAAAAGCTTCCCTGCAAAGCCTGGAGAGAGCAATTGCTTCAAGCAAAGTCTCTGTGAACGCATCTGAGCTCCCAAAAACCATTGCAAACTCTTGCATCATGCAGAGAGAGGAGAAAGCAAAACAGCTAGGAAGCGAGAAGATCCACTCTGGCAAGCTGCTGCCAGGGGGATAGGGTGTCACTGGGAACAACAAAAGGTGGTTTTACTGAGGAAACGTGGTGCCACGACTTATTAGTCTTCCAGCAAAAGCAGGAATCCTAGCGCTGCTCTGATGGTGCTGCTCTTGCAGCAGGAGCGAGCCAGCCATTCAGGACTAGTCTGACAAATCTGGCTCCAGCTGCTCGACTTTATTAACGACAGAAGCCCTGGAGGGGTGGGATCCAGAGGCATCACAGCGATTTTTTTCCCCTTTCCTAAGCACAAAAGACAGAAGTGGAATGTAGCTAAGGAATGCTTCGCCCTTGGAAGGGATGTAATAAATCTCCTTGGATGTGATATTTGGTTTATTTTGTGGGAGTCATTCAAAAGGAAAATGCAGATTGTGGGGCTTAGTGCTCAGCCTATGCTGGCAAAGGATCCTCGACAAAGAATGTCCATTGGCAGGGAATTTCCTGACTTTGCAAGTGAGCAAACGCCTCTTTCTCAGTTACTCTAAAAGCTGTTTTGTTATTATATAAAAGGTTCTATAAAGCAGTCAGTGATCAGTTCTACTCCAGAGCCACGAGAAGAAGGACAAGTAATCATCAGTCTTATTTGCAGGAGGAAGGATTTGTGCTATGCTCAAGAAAGTGCTTTTGCTCCAGGACGGTCTCCTGGGCCACAGGGGGCTGCTGGGGAGGCTGCAGCATCCCAATTGCTGGAAGCATTTAACGCCCACGTCATGCTCTGCTCCTGGATGACTCCACCCTGGAGAGGGGGGGATAGCTTCAGAGATCTCCTGAAGTCCCTGTCAGCCCTCTGGTGATTATTACTGTATGATTATTATTTAATAGCAGGAGTTGCCACTTTTGGGATAAGGGCTTAAGGAGGATTCTTCCTGTGCTGAAAGTCACTGGACCTAAGGATGCGTTAGCAGGCAGAGGGCAGGGAAGAAGAAAACAGAAGTGTACTGATGTGCGGATGGATTGGATATACTGCAGCAGCATGGCAAAGAAAAAGCCCAAAGGTGACTATGGACCCACCACAGAGCAAGATGCCACCACGCTTACTGACAGAGGTGGGCAGGGAGGAGGGAATGGATTTATCCTCCCAGGTCTGCAAGAGAACTCCCTGGGGAGGTCATGACAGAGGCCAGATGAATGGCTGTAAGCCATCTGGTTTAAACCAGGTTTAAACGAGACCTAGAAGGGAAGAGGAGCAGACTACTTGGAGCCAACAGGAGCTATCTGGAGCACTTCCACCATGAAGAGAATCAGCACAGTGGAAGGTAGAGGGGATAATCAGCCATTAAGGGTATACAAGCTATTTTTTCTTAGTAATTAATTATTGCCACTGCTGGTAAAGTTCCGGCTGTGAAAAGCCCAAAGCCCTTCCACCTGCCTGTTTGTACAAAAGTGGGGTAGCCTGAGTAGGCACAGCTGCCATTAGAGCATCAGGACACCTAGGGAGAGGTGGGAGTGTGGTGCCTACACACGCTCAGTGAACCCCAGAAACTGCCCAGGCTATGAGTAGTGGCATCACTGATGGAGACCACAGTTCAGAGGGGTCAGCCACTCAACCCTTTGTCTTGTTGCTCTGCTCATTTTCCAGAAATACAGTTTTGCTCACTCCATCAGGTTACTGGAGATTCCCCTTTCTCATCTGCTTATGAGAAGAGATTAAAAAGGATACCAGATGTTTGCTAAGATTTTGATTTCCTAGAAGATGGAAAAACATGTTTGCAGCACTCAGTGGAGGGACGAAGGCCTTTACAATAGATTGGAAGAGTCCTTCAGGTTGCCTGCCATTGTCATCTGCTGGAAATTACATGTTTTCAGTGTCTCTGTCAGGGAACAGAAATATCTTCCGTGCTGCACCCTGTGTTTTCACATGGAGAGGAGGTGCCTGTGTGAAGCAAGTGACCTTATCAAGAAATTAGCACTCTTGGGCTATTACCAGGGCTGGACTGAGCACTTTGCTGCTGTTATCACTGCAATTGATTTTACATTTACAGAGAGCTGCAAATTTACACAGTGCTTAATAAACACAAAGTTTCCTGGACTGCAACTAGTATAGGAGAATTGGGAGGTGTTTAAAAAAAACCAAACCACAATTTTTTAAAAAACAATTACATGATATTTCTATGTTATTTTCTCCACTACAGTCATAGGCTGAAGATTAGGGGAGCTGTTGCCACACTCCCATAGGGCCACACACACATCAAAACATTGCAAGAGCAAACACATCTAACATCTTCCCAGACAGAATGGCAATTTTATACCATTTATCCCACTGACATCATCCAAAGTTTTGGACAGACAGAACTAAACTACGTTGGGGAGGAGTAAACCAGCAGAAGACCTTGGGTTCTACTCCTGCTGTGCCACTTAAAATTTCACCCAAGTTTTCCACAGATGCAGCCTTTTCCTCCCGAAAGAGCGGGGCCGTGAGTCTTGGACTGGGATACAACATAGGACACTGCTGGACTGAGGTATCTGTGAGCAGGAAAGTGATAGCTGAATTAATTCCCTCAGGGCACAACACCATTATCATCACAAATATTTTGACTGTGGACAAATTATTTGTTCCTCCGCTTAAAAATTAAACCCTTTTGTCTTGTGGGTGTTTAAAGAATAAGTTTTTCCTAAAGGGACTTCTGAGAGCAGAAGGAGCACCCTCTGAAATCTCCACCATACATCCAAAAGTATCACTTTGTGACACACATTGTGGCAGAGAGACTCAAAAGAAGGAAAAGGAATAGCAAACAATCATGGGGATGGGGAGGTTGGAAGATGCAAGGGAAAAGTGGAAGTCATGCAGCTTTGACAAAAGGGAAAGGAGTACATGCTGAATCCAGATAACCTCTGAGGAATTAAATAGGTAGGTTGAACAATTCCTGAGTGAAAGCACTGGGTTAGGCCCCAGATCTGAGTCATCACATATTGGTGATCAAAGGGGACTAGACAGCAGTAAGTTTAAGCCCAGTTTTTGGGAAGTGCTCAGGTAAATGAAAACAAATGCTTGAAGGTGACATTTGAGGGAGAGAAACCCAAACCCAACAAAAAACCTCCCAAAACAAAAAAGGCTTTAAGTGCAGAGATGACATGTGGTACAGCAGAAACTCTGGCAGGAAACCCTGTGAGATACATGCTCCTGCCAAGAATTTGGGTCGTCTGCTGTGAGTTCTGTCTTCAGCCCCTCCCAAGGAGTTAAAGTTCTGCCACTCTTCACTCACTGCTTTTGCTGCAGACCTGGCTGTGAATCAGGCGCACCGCTCACACAGTTTACCTTGGCAGGATGTGAATGTCTACCGCAGGCTACAGTACAGGGTGTGGACAAGTGTGCCCAGGCCCTTTCTGCACAGCTTCTCCATATTCTCTAGAGGCTGGCATGGATAAATGGCCCAACCTTGGAAAATATTATCAACTCCCAGAGAGTGCTGGTCCTGAGCTGTACCCAAAGGAAGCCAGGCAGCACTCAGGGGAAAACTTAATACGTAGCTGAGTGAAACTCCCTGGGCTCTACACATGGAGGGAAGCAGAAACCTCCACTTTTGAGAAGTTCACCTGAGAACATTCCCTTACATCTTAGCCTTGACGCTGGGCTTTCAGCCCAGTACGTGCCTATGTGCCATACATAGTGCCACCTAACAGATTTTTGGAGTGCTGGGCATGCATGGATGTAGCATATTTATTTGTCTGCCTCTTTCACCAGGCTATCAAAAAACACTTGAACAGGTGTTAACAGCTTGACACTCCAAGGTCCCACAGCAGAATTTCCCCAAGTACTACTTCTAGTGAGAAGGACCCATGCATCCAAACAAAGCTCTGCAACCACCTTTCCAGGTATCTTCTGAACCTCTCACATAGAGGCCAAAGGCAGTCTGTCCAGTTCTATGGTCCCACAAGTAATTGCATATTGTTCTAAATATGAATTTTTCCTCTGTATGTGATGAAAAATGCTCTGTATCTTAGCAAAACAATCATGAAGGCTAAGGCACGGTGGTTCTGCTGAGCACAGTGTTACTGCAGAACTGTCCTTGCCAGTACTCTCCACTGTACATTTCAACTTCACTTTAACCCACCATTGGTCCAACAGTACATCTTAATGCATCTGCCAGGCACAGATCATGTGATTCGATTTTGAGTTTTTCTACATGGGCCAATAGATATCAGACTCTGTATACAAGCATATACAAGTTATTTTCAGCTTGTCTGTGACATCCAATTCTACCCACCAGGCTTGCAGAGATATATAAATCATGGAGGTGTCTAAAATAACAGGCCCTGAGGAAACATCTGTCACCTCCTCAAGCTTGCAAGGGAGGAGGATGAAGCATTCAGCTCCACAACTTACTGAATTTTCTTTTACCTCTAAGAAAGCAGAGAGCAGCACGTCTTTCTGACACAGCCCAGATGCCCCAGCAGTTGGATATTCTCATTGCCTTCACACTGCATTTGACCTGTAAGCATAACACAGGCAATACTGAGATACTCCGCAATTTGGATGACATTTGCGCTCCCTCACCCTTATCTTCAAAAAGAATGGATTGCTTCAATTCCCTTTTGTTTCTGCGTGTTTTTTTCCCCAAATTGACTGGTGGTTGGCCCTTTGCACCTGATCTCTTAATCAAAAGAAAACAACTTGCTGTGCTGGAATCTACTGATGGCTGTTCTAGTCCTGAAACCTGCCTGCACTGGTGAAACACGTGGGCCAGAGGCTCGCCTATCCTACAGATATTGCCCTTTCTACTTGAAAAATCAGGAAGAGTTGTGAAGTTGTTTATTTTTTCTCTCTCTCTCTCTCTCTCCTCCTTCTGAAGTGACCTGATCTTGGACCTGATCTTCACTCTTGGACCTCAACCCCACACACTCTTTGCTGCTCGTCTTAGTGGAGAAAACCGCAATGGAGCAGTGTAAGGAGATGAAAGATATTTCCCTCCCGGCCCGCGGGTGCCC